>CM046853.1:30258413-30539812 GCA_025617745.1 Heliocidaris erythrogramma
CAAGGGGCTCGCACTGCTTACATTGTAGAAACGGGTCTCTTCATAATCTAGGGTCAGAGTACAGAAAAAGCTTCAAGTAGAAATGGCTGCTTTAATTGAAAAGAATGGTCTACTGGAAAAATAAGAATTCAAAGCAAAATATTGTTGTGCCTTTTACTTTGCCATTCTTAAGTCATGCAAATATGAATATCACTTCAAGATACTTTGATATGCATTGACAAAACTGAATGGTTTAATGTTTCTCATTGAAATTTTAACTTGAGGTTTACCCCAAAAGAAGACAAAAAACCAACTTACGAGGTTCATAGTAATCATAGACCTTCACAGAAACTGGTTGCATCTTGCCGACAACAAAGTTCCTCCAGGCATCAAAGGTCACACAGGTCATACACTGGCTGGAGATCTCATCAAAGTAAAGAATGACACGTCGACCATCGATCTCATAGCGTTTGAGTTTGTTCTGCCGATCCAGAATCAGCTGAAAACAAAAAAAATGTAAAAAACAAATCATGGAGGGTATTCAAGCAGAAAATAAAATGACTGTTTCTGAAAGTCTATTAATGATGCCATAATTTTACTTGTTCTCTGGTTACATAGGGTGTCAATGTAAAGTGCACATCATTGAACCTGGAAACAACAAGCATCCCTGGCACAAGTTTAATACATGTATAAATATTGTCTGTATCAATCCATAAATGAACAAAGGCCTTATCAAAGTTAGCAACACAGGGTAGTGTTGCCCGATGTTCCATGGAAAACTAGGCTGTAATAAATGGTAAACTCTTTCCATTATTTTAGGATTTTTGAAATAGTTCAGTTTCCTTCGATATCTTCTGATGAGCACTATAATTGCAATTTTTTTTTAATGTATCAATAGTACAGACCACTGTGGCAGCTCACAATCAAGTTCTTTTCCCCCTTGTGTCCACTTCCCACTTGTATGTAAAGTAGGAAACATTAAGATTTGTTGTCTTACCCTCTCTAAGCTCTCAATATCTGCAGAGAATCCAGTCAGTAAAGATACCTCTACCACTGCCATGTTAGAGGACCCTGCATGCAACCACCTGCAATCCAAGTAGAAGCAACCAAATAATATAACAAAGAAGATGAGAGAGGTTAGAGAATTATCAACAATGGATAAATGGAAATGTGATGACATTTTCAACATAATTTATCCAGGCCAGGAATTAAACTGTCCTTCTGTGGCTAAACAAAGTATGTGACCTTTGAAATGCCCCAAAGCAAAAAAAAACAACAGAAAGATTGTGTTCAATAATTATAAGAGTATCTAAGGTAGACATTCAGAAAGGGTTGACTATACATTTTAAGGATGCACCTATACATGGGAATACTTGGTTGCTTTTGGCATAGTTGACCACTCTACTTATCAAGTTTACTCTACACGTTTCTAGAAAGCAGTATGCAAAGAGACCAAGATCTGGGCCCCATTTCATAAAACTTGATATCAATAACAATTGCAACAAATATAAGACAAATTTGCTCTCAGCCAAATGCTATGATTTTTATGTGACTGTGACTTGCCTTTGATAAGTTTTATGAAATAGGGCCCTGATCGTGACTTTCCAAAGCATTTGCAACAGGTATGGTGAAACCATCATTAAGATGAGGGTTCAAGACTGAAGAGTACAATCTCAAGAAGATTTCAAGAAAGAGAGAGCCTCAAAATATCACATATGATTGTCGAAATACATAACATATAGGCTTCTGAATGTAATTCCTTAACAGGGCAAACCTTGAACAGACTTCCATGCTGACCCTGTAATCCTCCTCAGTTGACACTTCAGTTGTTGCCTCATTGTCGGCCCCTACAAGACTCCGTCGACGTCGTCTCCTCTGATTGGATGACGAGGGCATCTCAGCCATTTGGACATTCAGTTTGAAGGCCTGCTTTGTGGTGGGGTCTGGGATGTTGTAAGACATATCCACCTGTGAAATGGAATTTCCAGAAAAATTGGACATGTGCAGGAACCTCATAGATTAATATAAATATTGCTTCTCTCATTTATCACAGGAGTCAGCAGAAAAATAAGAATCTTCTATCATAGTTCATAGTATGAGGTGAATAATGAATAAATGATAACATTTATTTGTGGATATCCCAGATTTTATTTTGTAAAATTACTTTTGCAGATATACCAGTAGCAAAATTTGGGATAAAAGAGGCTCCTTCTTTCTGAATTACTTTTGAATATATTTTCTTGATCCAATTACTTAGTAATCAGTTTAATATGACAATGAACAACAAAATGGAAGGCATATTCCAGTTTTTAATTGCCTAATTGATTCTTATTGATTAATGGGAAAACCAGTGTTTAGAAATCATTGATATGATGATTGTTTAAGTTACAATTACAAGATACTTTCTCTGCCATGGATATAAACCAACCTGCATCAAGCCGCATCCTTCACCAACTGCTCCAATGAAAAGAGTCTGAGTGAAAGCAGGAATCTGTACATTAAAAAAAATATATTTTATATAATAATAGCAAATATTATTAATCAGTGACACAGAGGAATCAATGAACAGTGTATTTTCAAAGTTTACCCTTTTGCTATACATGTATTTCCATAGATGAAATATTTTTCGTGAACACACAATGTGGATGTGTTAATCTAGTGGTCACAACTCTGGTATGCCTATACAGCTATGACCAAGGTTCAAGCCTGAGTCATGGCTTTTGCATGGTGACATTAAGGTTACTCCCTGATATAAATAATCATATCCAATGGATACACATTTGTAAATATCCAATTACAAAGGTTTTTTTACTATTCTACTTCTAATTCTTATTATAGACTGTTTTTAAGCACTACAACAGATGAATATATTGCAAAATTCTAGATATAGACTGTTTTAAGCACTATAACAGATGAATATATGATATGCGAAATGTTTCACTTTAGGCGTTACAGAGTGAGCGCTATGACAGATGAATATATTGCAAAATTCTAGATATAGACTGTTTTTAACCACTATAACAGATGCATATATGATAATATGCGAAATGTTTCACTTTAGGCATTACAGAGTGAGAATGCTACCTCCATAACTTGCAGGACTTTGCTGTTCTCATTGTTCAGGTAGAAGTGTTCCTCCACAGATGTGATAAAGTTGGTGTAAGCAAGGGTGACATTTAAGTTGACATGACCAACGTAAGCCAAGGTGGCATACTCTGAGAGAGCTTGCAGAGCAACACAAGTATCCTAGAAGGGAAAAAGAGAGTTACTCTATCACAATTACCACTCAATTACCACTATCCACCACCATCATCATCATCATCATCATCATCATCATCACCCTAAACGAGGATTTCAGTTGAGAGGTTTCTGATACCCTATTCAGGGAACCTGCCAAAATGTCTGAATTTTATATCCTTAACAGGGATTTTTTTAGATTTTGCATAGTATTGTACACCCTATTCGAGGATTGGTTCTTCTTGGCCCTTTTTTGGCCAAAATGAAGAGTTAAAGACAAATATTTACTTTGGAACACATTACAGAATTATGTTTTCATTGAAAGAATAGGAAAGAACCTCTTTGCATTCATGAAAAAAATATCCACAGGAAGATTTTCAGATGAGCTGCTCCTGACCGGCTCCTTACTGCTACTGTCAAATTTCCTACCCTTTTCGAGGATCTTTTATCACCATTTCTAGTGAATTTTATACCCTTTTTTCAGAATTTTCCTGTTTTTGATACCCTAAACGAGATCCCCGGGTTACCCGTCTGTTGGTGAAAAAAACAACCCTTTTTACTCGTTTTCATGGACGCATATATGCCGTACAGGCCTGAATGAGACATCCCCCACCCCCCCCCCCCCCCCCCCCCCCCGGGATTATTCTCAATATATTCATCATTAGCTTATCAACTTGGTCACTTTTGACATTATCATCATTATCAATATCAATGACATCATAATCATGATCATTAACAATGTCAAAAACACTAATCACCATCTCCTCTATCATCACCATGGTCAATTTCTTTGACATAATCAGTATCATCAACATCATTATTAAGATCATTATCACTGTCAACTTAATCATCATCTTCATCATCGCAATCAATATTCCATAATCACAATAGAAGGAAGATTCAAACTTTAGAAAAGTTAATTTTGTTTTTCTTTGCTGCGAATGAGGTTCAAGAAATAATTTCCTTCTATTTTGTTAATATATTTTCAGCACTTAAATCAAGTTCCCATTGTTCACCTAATCATGCCCCTCCTCTCTAGCTTACCTGTGTGCTGGAAAAGCCACCCAGAGAATTCCTCTGCTGTGTCAACCATTTCACTATGGGCAGGGAGTAGGCAATATCTCCAAGAAGTGTGTAGGTCAGGAGAGCATACGCTGTCATCTCTACTTCAGCTGATGTGACTGTCTGCTTGATGTTGCCCATGTGAGCAAAGAAAGGCAGAGATTCTAGAGGCTGGTCGCTCAGTCGCCAATAGGTTTGACCACCTTTTGTGAATGAAAAGTGGTCGAAATTTAAGTTTGAAAATGTAAGCCATTAGATGATTTTGAGGGAGTGCATAATACTTGTTCTTTATACATGAAGCTGCAGCCCCCTACCCCCACTTTTTCTTCAGTAGACATGTTTCATAACATTTGTTTAGGCCATTACCTTTCCTAATGGCCATATTCGAGAGAATCCTTTCAGCGGTTGGTGCGTAGTCACTTCTCCTGAGGGTCAGAGCATAGGCCACAAGGGCAGCAGTGTAGGGGTCAGTGATGGCATCTGGATGAATGTTATCCTCCAGGAATTTCTGGGCTTCCGTAATGGAGTCCCTTTCCTCCTGGGAGTTCACCCCAGCTTCCATGAGCGCCACCACCACGTAGGCTGTCAGTGAGACCTTGCCTTGTATGCCACCCTGTAAATGATCAACATCAACCACTAAATGTTAAAAAGCACTTCAAGTCTTGTATGTTTAAGTAACCCTAGAAAGCACACATGAGACGATAAGGTTTACTAAACACTACAGGTTTCTTCTTTTATCTTTTAGTCTTTCAAGGAATTAAACTTTATGATAGTACTACTATTTGTTCAGATTTTTGATACAACCTCATTCTAAATTTGATTCCCCACATTTTTTGTAAATTGTTTTTTATGGATCTCAGTGAACCATGAATTTAGTTGACTGAAAATTGTATCTAATATGCTGCTCTTCTCTGCATCATTCTGAATCAGACCGAGGTATGTACATTTCATATTTTAATACAAATGGCAGAAAATGATAAGAAAGAAATGAACACTACTAGCTTGATAATAATTTACCTGTATATCTTTGTTGAGAACTCGGCCTACTGGAGGGAACGATCCGTCGTCTCCTTTCTGCGAGATGATCCAACGTCTGCTCTGTGCCATCTCTCTTGGATCAATGTAGATAAAGGATCTAGACTGAGCAAAGGACTTGAGAACAAAAGCTGTAAGCCACATGCTTCCTGAGGAGTCGTTCTCACCAAAGGCACTGTAGGAACCATCATGCCTCTTGTATGTCAACTGACGCTGGTAGCCTGGATTTGGAAATCAAAAGGCATCTTAAATCTTCTCAAAACAATATGAGTATGCCATTTGTCTTTTTCCATGCACCAACATTCACATTTTCATCATTTCTTAACTAAACACAAAAAAAGTAACTCCCCTTAATCAAATTGGCATAACTTCTTAACGAAAAAGTTGTGAGCAAAATAACTTGGCAAGAGTGTTCTTACACTTATTGACTAACTTCCCTGTCAAAATGAGATTAATCATGCATGAGTGGGCAAGCATAAAAGGCAAAAATGTCACTGTTCAGAAGTCACAAGGGTCATTTTTCAGGGGCGTATCCAGGGGGGGGCGCAACAGGCGCGCGCCCCCCCCTATTGGCCGTCGTAAAAAAAAAAAACTAGCAAAAAAAAAAAAAAAATCCCCATACCAATTGAAATATTGTTCATTAAATAGGCTTCAAAATTGGTCACATATAGTACTATTTTGCATCTCAGCCCTTCTTCAGAAGCAAAAATTTTCCAAAGACCCCCTCCCCCATGACGGCGACCAATAATTCCTGGCGCCCCCCCTATTGGGAAATCCTGGATACGCCACTGTTTTTTATGCTGTATTAACAGTGCATTTTAGCATTTCTTGCGCAGTTTTTAAAGTGTGCTCACTCAACCATGACACGATGACAACCTCTTATGTCACACAACATTTGAGGATACATTTTGGTAAAAATATCTGGAATTATTTTTTTTCAATAAACTGAATAGATATTGCAATTTCAAATTCGGGAGGGTTGATTTTTTTTTTTAATCGTGCTCACCCAACCATAATAATGAGAAAAGCTTCGGGATAGGTGTGAGGGGGTCAGGGGATGGATGATAAACAACAACAACACAGAAAATATGCACCAGAAACCGAAAATCTTGTTTCACAGAATCCCCAAAATTACCCTTTTGTGACTTTTGAAAAGTGACAATTTTTGCCTTAAATGTTTGCTCACTCATGCATGACTGAGTGGATCAATCTCATTTTCACAGAAAAGTTAGTCAATAAGTGTAGGAACACTGCTGCCAAGTTATTTTGCTCAAAACCTTTTCGTTAAAAAGTTATGCCATTTTGATTAAGGGGGAGTTACTTTTTTTGTTGTGTTTAATTCCATGAATGAGAAATTGTGTGAATTTGCTTGTTTTTGTAATTGTTTGTTCTTGCTACTAAAACAGTGCAACACTGATTTGGCTATCAACAGATTTAACAATTACAATTCATAATGGATTCAGTTTTTCTATGTTCCTTTTGTATTCTTCTATGGATATCTTCATAAATGAAAATTGACAGAACTTAAATGTTTTGAGAGTCTTTGTCCTTGTTACTAAAATATTCTAACATCGTTAGAATATGGCAATTAATTTTTTCTCTGAATTTTTCTTTTGTCCAACAATCTGTGCGTGTCTTTCTCATTCCTTTTAAAAATGCAATGACTATCAACTTACCCTGGATAAGATAACCTGTTGCTTCACTCTTGATTTCTGGTGAAAGCTGGTTGGTCCTTTGGAGATACCTCATGATGTAGACATTGGGAGCAAAGTGGATCATGTTCTGTTCCCCACAGCCAAACGGCAGGCGAATCAAGTTGTGTAGATTGTTTAGTGTAGGTCCCATTACATCAGCTGTTGGAAAATGGCAATCTTTTGTTGATTTTTGACCTCTTGTGATTGCCACAGTATATGTACCACAACATACCCAGCTTTTCATATAATCTGCATCAACAAGACATTATTATTCCTCATGACTATTACACTGGACTGCATCTTACATCCCACTTTTAATGCTGAACTGTCAATAATTCCATCCCATTATGTTCTCTGTTCTTCTCTGTTTGCTCAACCTGCATATTTTATATTAGTGCAATTGTAAATTTGCAAAGTTAAAGATAGTGATCATGCATTATCTTTACATCTTTTTTGATTGAAATTTACTTACCTATCATAGTAGCTTGTGCTCTCTCGGACCCAGGGACAAAGTTAAGTGGTAAAGATAGAGTAAATGCCTCATGGTATATCTCATTGTTGCCTGCAATTATAACATTACAGAATGAAGTGAAATTAAAATGTTATTGAAAATAGTCATACAATACTACTATGTTCTTAATGAATGGTACAAAATTCTCATTCTTTTTCTATAGATTTAACCTGTTTTTCAGTTGAAAACTGTTTGTACAATGAAGTAGACTGATAATAAGAACAGCTTCAAAAGGATCATCCAACAATGATATACAAGTACTCTGAAGATACACAGATTTAACAAAGATCATGTTAGTAATGTCAGTGGCGGTCTGGCAGAGATGTGTTACGTAATTCTATTCATCAGGGGGGACGACCTAATGTTATACCCCCCCCCCCCCCCCCAATGAAAAGAATATCCTGCATATTTCTTCCAATGAGTATATGAATACATATCTTCAAAAGCTTGTACTTTCCAAGGAATGTTCTACTATAGCTGATTTTAAAACAGAAATAATGACATTTTCATGAAACATCACTGGATTCTAATACTACTGCATATCCTTTTTCTGCACCATGTATTAAAGTCATACCTTTCCTTTTCCAAATCCTGAATTCTCCAAGTGATCCTGATCCTGTAGCAAAGCCGATGTACTGGACGGTCATATCAATGGCTGAAGGGTCAACCAGGGTTAGAATCACTGATACATTTGATTTTGTCTCCCCATATCCAATCTGCCAGAAACATTGAAGGATGAAATATATGATACATGTAATGGATACTTGATTCATCACAATGACACATACCTTTTTTACAAAGTTTTACTGCAGAAGGAGAGAAGTACTATATTGTGCTTCATTGACTAATTGATTGTACTATGACTTTTTTAAACCCTTGATTAAAATTAGTGAATTGATTGTCTGATTTTGTAATGTTATCTGACCACTGAATGTGTTTTATTAGCTTGTTTCTGTAAATTTCAATGTAAACCAAGAAATTCTAACTGAATTGCTCTCTTATAGATCAAATTTGTCTTAATTTGTGACAATAATATGTAATAATTGTACGTAAATGAACAGTTATGAACATAACTGTTTTTACCAAGATAACAAAAGTAAATTTTAAAAACTAAAAAACAGTTATGTAGTGTGATTCTGACCTGAATTTGTCCATCAGTCCAGCTGATCCAGAAAGCTCTAAATTCTTCCCAGCTGACAATATTTGGTGTCATGGTCGTCTGCAGTCTGTCCCCTTTGAATCATTATAAAGTGCAAGGACTTTTAATTTTCCTATAAATTATATTCCTATTGCACAAAACACTGATTTGAAGAGCTTACTTTTGAAAGGTAGGTTACAGTTTGAATTCAATCTGTGTTATGCAAGATAGTTTGTTGATATGAATGTTTTGCAACTAAAGGCTGAACTGTACACAAGTTTGCAAGGTAAAACTTGGTAGGATATACCAAAATGAACTTTGTGGATACTACCAGTATGGTACGAAGTAGAATCAGTAATGGGCATAAGAATTGATCCAAACGACGTAAAAAGTGTTACTATAGGAAAAAGGTAATTGAAATGCATACCTCCTCTTCTTTTGGAAATCCATGATTGTGTGTTCTCTTGCCCTCCAAGTACTATTTCATAATCAATATTATCTGTTTGATCTGTGGACAAAGCAATCTTAGCATTGCTGGTAGCTTTGCAGAGGAAAGTGAAGGAGTCCATGTCTTCTGGCGGATGAAGGAATTGGTATTCATCGTAGTTGGGAGTAGAGATGTGAATTCGTTCTGTACAATAAAAAAAAAAGGATTAGAATAAATTATCAAGTTCACTTTAATAACTGATTCATTGGGGTCTTTCTATCAAAAGTGATCCGTGCCTTATCTTTTCACCATGGTTGTTTTCTGTAATCTAAAAAATAGACTATGTAACCCAAGACCTCTTCCTTGATCATGACAATCCCATAAGGTAAACATATACTAATGAGTTCTGTGTCAGAATGATAGCAGAATGAAAACATGAAGAGCCTGCAGACATTGTCATAATCTATATACTTCATTTCAAACATGTAAATTAACAGTTATTTTACAAATAATATAAATAAAAAGCCTATATATTGTATTTACCATTTGGACAAAAGAACACACTGTAGGTGTAGCCTCTGGGAATCCCTTCAGGCTGAAATATAAAATAACATTTAAACTCATATCATATTGTTTAATCCCAGTTTAAAATGGTAATACAAAGACACACTTCTAGGTTGGTGCAGCTGTTCGGTGTTACAGATCATGGTATTTTCTTTCATCAATGTCTTGTATTTATAAGAAGTGAGATTTTTCTAATACAATCACTCCTTTTATTTCAATGGCACCTGCTGTCCTGTCCTTATGATATGGTTGAGTTTTGTCGAAGGAGATGGCTATTCTTGTGGAAATTTTCCTGGTTTGCCACTGCAACTTGGTCTACATGTACACCATCTATGCATTTGTTTTCAGGAAAACAAACATCTCTAACCGATATGATTTGAAGAACATCACTTTCAATGTATCAAACAGACTTGTACATTTTTAGTGTATTTATGATACCCAAAAATATCAGTTTTTAATTCAGTCAGTGTTTTACTAAGACAAAAGGAAACTTTAATTTGCCATGTTCTGACAGATGTACAAAACTGTCATTAAATTATACAAATAACCAATAACATTGATGGATTAAAAAAAATAAGTTTATGATTTTATTCATGCCGATCAAGATCTATTGCAAAAGAAACTTACTTCAACAAGAATGTTATTGGTGACCTTATCCAATGCCAAAAGAGTTGGTGGAATATCGCCAAGGGTAACCTCATCATTACAGTCACATGACATGGTCATCAAAGCTTCAGCTCCGGCTAATGAAAAGATATATTAAATATGTAATCGGCAAAATATTATCAATATTATTAATATATTATCTCTTCTGTTCCCATCTATGTTTCTGTTTCTCTCTTTTTCTCTCTCTCTCTCTCTCTCTCTCTCTCTTCTGTCCCTTATTTCCTTTCTCCCCTCTCTATCTCTCGCGTTCACTCCTTATACCATGTATATATTTCCTCCCCTCTTTCATCTGCTCTCTCTTAATATACCTCATCCATTCTTTCACATCTCCATGGCTTTCTATATCTTTCCAGCCCATATCTGTACTCACCATCTCTGTTTCTCTCTTTCTCTCTCTCTCTTCACTTTTTTCCTTTCTCCATTCTCTATCTCTCTCCCTCTCTCTCTTTCACTCCTTATATCATGTATATATTTCCTCCCCTCTCTCATCAACTCTCTCCTCACCTATTCTTGCACTTCTTCACATCTTTCTATATCTTTCCAGCCCATCTATGTTTCTCTTTCTCCCTTTTTCTATCTCTCTCTCTCTCTTTCTCTCCCTTTACTCTCTCCTTACCTACCTATCATATTATCTCCCTCTAGCCTGTATATATTATTTAATCATTTTAAAGGATATAATCCAGTATAGCACAGTAGTTTTAATACTCACCATGAATCCTCTTCTTTCCTAGCTCATTAAACACCAACTCGATCGGAGTGGTCAAACTTTCCTTGGCCTGGAGACATTGGTCAAAAGTGTGACCTCGGCCCCCCTGGGTCAGGAACTTTACACCTTCCTGAAGCTGCACCGTCACCCTTACCTTCAGTGAAAGAGAAAGAATTCATCAGAAATAGCATATGGTGTCATCCAAATAAAATGATTCTATAATCTCTCCACTATCTTCTGAAGATGTGGAACACTTGCAATGGAAAAAAAAAACATAATAAGAGGTATACATCTTTTTTTTAAAGGCACTTATAGTGGATGTATATCTTCTATTTTATTTTATTTTTTATTTTTTGCCCAGAACTTAACCCCCTCTTTAAATACTTGCAAACTTTATTCTGACATTGATCATTATTTCTATGGCATCAAAGACACTGTGCATACCTTAACACAGACATCTAAATAGTTGAAGACAGTCAGAGGTACACGGAGCTGCTCCCCTCTGATAACTGAGTATGGAAGGGTGTATTCAACAAAGAACTCTTTAAATGCGACGAGGGGTGCAGTAGTAGCCACACCCATCCCATGTGCCTGAGAGAGCGCCACGACGTCCGTCTGCCATGTTGTTATGGAGTCTGGAACTTGTAATTGGATGTAGTTGTCACGTCGCGTAGAACTAATAATTGTTTTAAAAGTTGAGTTATGAAACTGCTTTTAGTCAAAAGCTGCATATTAATTTGCGCACTGTTAATGGGAGACCTTATGGTGAAATACTTCAAGAAGAGACAAAATAGTGTAGTACATGTATAAAGACTTGTTGACAAAAGTAATCTTGTTAAATGATCCAAGAGTAACGTTTATGGTATATTTCTCTTTTACCTTAGACGGAAATGACAGAAAGTCTAGTTTACATACAGACTTTTCGAAATGGATAATTGTTTAGCAATTCAAGAGCAACGATAGAAAATTAATTATGTGGTATGTTTCCGTTTTGCTTATTTTAGAAAATGATTCCACCACATTGTTAGTGATAATCTTTAATCACAATTCTACTTTAATCATCTCTATTTATCAAAACCATTCAATACAAAAGAAAGATAATAATCATGACTGATTCGTACCTTATATTGAAACAGTTGAAGATCCATGTGTCCGGAAAATAAGCTCTCCTTCGCTTATCTGTACTTTGAACTGATCTCTTTCTTGCCTCGTTAAAAGGATTAACACCCGTCCCATCTCCATGGAGGGCTAATAACATTGTAAAAACGTAATCCTATGAACATCATTCATGAAAGTGATGTCATGGAATGTTATCATCGTTAGCTTTTTTAATCTTAAGCTGTTAGAATCGTCATGGAAGTTTCTTTGAAAGTCTAGAGAACAATGCACATAATACAAGTAACAAGACTATATGCCCAGACAGAATATATACAATTTCTGATACGGTTAAGGTTTCAGAAACAACCTTGTAAACGAGAATTGAAATTATTAGACCTAGAGCTGGGAAAAAGATATTCACAAAATTATTGTAACACCCCGGTAACATCTTGGGTTTAAAGATATGACCCAGTTTGGGAAAAGGGGAAAAGGGTCCGTGATTAACAAGTAAAGTAACAATGAAAGCACTTCATCTTACCAGATAGATCTTGAAATCGAAGTTGCACTCTATCAGTCATGACCCTCAAGCCTGCTTCCTGTAATTCAGGTTATTAAAACATTCAACAGCTTACTTGTACAATTTCATAGGCTTATTTAGTTTGTCGTTTATTTGAAGGTTCATAATTCCGAAAGTTCGTAATTCTGAAAATGAAGTAGTGTTCATAATTCTGAAAATGAAATATGGTTTGTATCTCCAACAATGGAATAAAGGTTCATAATTCCGTAGATGAAATAGGGTTCATAATTGCGAAGGTTCATAAAGTTCCGAAAATGTAATACTAATGGAACCGTACATCATTTTTCATTTTTGGAATTATAAACCCTATTTCATTTTCGGAATTATGGACCTTCAGAGAAATGCAACAAACGTTCGGAATATGTACCCCTGGTATGGGAATTTTGTGTTTCGGAATTATGAACCTTCGGAAAAACGAACCATTACACACTTTGTTCATCGAACCGTAGTTGATAAGCGCAATGAAGATCTGACCCGGCGTTTCCGGCAGCAATTTCGATTGGCTAGTAGACTATATGGTTTTAGTCAAAGTAATGGCATTTTCGTTTTGATATTAAAGATCACATTGTAACTCAAATAGATTAAATAGAATGAATGAAGACAATCTTCTACCTGAAATGGCGTTCACCTTATACCTAAAATGGCGTTCACCTTCATCTCAAAACTTCAATATTATATCGCATCAAGATATCACTTTTTATTGACAAAAATGCTAACTTTAATATTGAAATCTTTACGTCATTATTGTGTATTAGAAGATACATGACAATGGTCTCAATGCCCCTCCAGCTATCTGACATTCTTAAAATGTTGACTTGTTTGTAAAACCAGTTAATATATCTGTGCACGTTCCTTACCCTAAAAGCATAGTCGGCATCTCGGAGCCTCATGGCGTTCCACATCGGCGATCGTTTTCTCCTGAACGAGCTTCTCCACCAGAATGTGTCTTCATAACGTTCTTCGGAAAGATCGTACTTCGCTAATTCAGCAAATACCTTGATAACAGATATTTCAAATACATCTTTTTTTACTAACAATTGCAAAGGACAATTTTTCTACTCGTCAACTCGTGAAGCAATATTATCTTAATAAATCGATTAACTCTATACAAGTCAGATTTGTCTGTATTTTCTCAAGAATGTGGAAAATGCTTACAACTGTCTGATTTCTGGAATCTAAAAACAGTTAATATATAAGTAAGTAAAATGATCTACATCAAAATGTAATTTCATAGATCGTGATAAAATACATGTATGATATGCTATCGAACGGGAATTTTCGATGACAAACGATCTGATTATGAAGCTCAGGATGTGATATTATAGTCACAACTTTGACAATTTTCTCGATATTATGACTATTACAGTAATTGTATTAAATACCGCCACATAATAGTTGTAATATTGATGATAATATTCGTGCGAAAGTTTGCCAACTACTCCAAGCACAATACTATCAATACTATACAATACTATAATCCAATCGAAGTAAACAAAGCCAGCATTCCTTTACTTACAAATAAACATTACTGATATAATTTCAGTTATTTAACACAATATTCTAATACCTTTTGTGGTGTAATCTGATATCCTGGTCGTAGTAGTTGAACACTCTTGTCCACTGTTGCTACACATACACACGAGTCAGGCTTGGCTGATATCAACATGTTAACATGTGACTTTGGCGTTGTCTGATTCCTCGACCACGTTACAGAAACCTAGTCATATCATATTATATAAAAAATGTTATCACATGTATTATTATTATTATTATTATTATTGATAATAATGAGAGCTGCATTTTTCATGCGCACACATCCATCCAAAGGGATACAACTATGCGGCTACACAGAGTATAATAATGCACTGTCTTCATTATAAACTTTCCAAAGGCGTTGGAAGTATTCAAGGAATTTCTTTCGAACACTCGGGTATATTTTAAAGACGCAATTCGATGCAGTAAAGGCGTACTTTTTAGAAAGGTATGTATCAATGATTAACTCAATAATTGTATTGTTGAAATCGGTGCAAAAATTAGAAAATTCGCTTGAAAATGAAACTAATTTGGACATTTGTATCAACGATTTACACATTCAGCTTAGATACAGAAGTTACTGTCTGATTCAAGGAGGGTTTGAGAAACATTTATCCCAGCCAACGTACCTTATTTTCAAAGCTAGGTTCCACCTCGATTTGCATGGTATCAACCACGCCTTCTTCGTCATCTCTGACGTAGTAGACTAAGACCCGACTGGTTGGAGACATAGCTTCGGTCACCATGAAACTGATTTCTGTCTTGCACTGTGATAGAGTACCGTTCACATCAGCTGGTCAAATAGAAGTTGGAAAAAACAGTGCTATTGCATTTTGAGAAATTTTATCAATATTGATATTCTTTAACCAACACAATGTAATCCGTTTAGAACATCATACCAAATATGCAGTCGGAGCATAGGCATTGGTAACACTGAAAAAAAAAAATCGTAAAAATCTAATTTGCAACATATTCTATTCTCTGAATAAATGTCCTCGTTAACTGATAAAATCGTGCACACAGTGTGAACGAAAGAGATTTCTCTTTATCATTATCTTTCTCTCTTATCTTCTTTGGCAAAGTAATTATGGAATTAATTACCTTCAAGAGCCTGATGGACTTCTCTCTTCTGTCTGCCTACGTTACTGCTACCCGATGTGACGATGTTACCTCGCGACATGACCTCATAGTGGAGGGTAAAATTACATGGGCAGGTTGACTCAATCTTTATAGAAGCCCTTCTTCCAACCTGTGGTTTACACAAACGTAAATAGACCAGTTTTCCAAATTACGTTACAATTGAATGCAGAAAATGAAGATGTTCTAGTTTGCAACTGTAAATAATTTCACGTGGGGTTCTTTAAAAATATGGTAAATAGGAACAGTCTCAATATAATAAACATTTGCTCTTCAAATGTCACTTTTTAACATGAATTGTTGTGTGACAGAGCTATCTTTCTTTTTAATTCAAGCATCAGACTCAAAACGGAGATGGGCTGAACATGACGCGTGTAGAGTAATTTTCTACGTCGTTCACATTGAAAATTATAACATATTAGTATAGACTGTCCGTAATAAACGACGAATGGATTGACTTCGAGGAGAAGTATTACAATGACTGCAGATAGAAACACACGCTACAAGATCAACATCCAAGTACAATGTAATTAAATACAAACTTTATATTCGTACCTTTAGTTTGGGTTTGGCTTTCATTAACAGATGGCAATTACTGGGTGAATACCAGCTCCCAAGTGACAAGTAATGCGCCAGGTGGCTACTACCAACTGATTTTCCATCCACTGCCACTATAAGAGCCTGTAAAGTCAACCGACAGATTATCATTAATGAATATGTTTTTCATCACAGGGTATGAAATTAAAGCGGGAAAATGTGAAGTGAGAATTGTAACTCCTTTTCAAATCCGTCTGCAACTCTACTCGCTTCTTTTTTTTTAAATCGAACTCAAGAAATTCACAATATTTAACATCTAGTATTTTATGACCTGCGGTGGAGTTTGTCGTTGAGAGGGAACTAATCATAGTAGGTGATGCGGAGGAGGGGCGAGGGGTCTTTTAGCTTTCATCTCCACCCCCGCCCCCTTTCTAACGAAGGCACTCTTTCTTGCAACACCTAAAATTACAAGGCATACATAAATTAAGGAAGTTCTTCAAATATAAAAGAGCCATTGTGTGTTAGATATTTTGAACTGATTCTTCTCTTCAAAGCGGAGACATCGTTCAAACTTACATCAAGCCACAGAACTCCATCCCCATCTGGAAGTGAAGGTATAACAAAAGACACCTCTCCGCCCACGGCCTCATATTCTTCCCTAAACACGATGTCCGTGTTTTTATCGACGTTGATTCGGACAACGACATTGCTTGCTGGAGTGTCGTCGGGATAGAAAACGAACAGCTGAAAATATAAAATAGTGTGATGTTAACTTGAGAATAATTGATCATTCTACTGACTTCTAGGTCAGCAATCCGTCGGGTTCCTAGTATAATGGTTTAAAATCCTATCCGAGGAACCTGGCAATTGACTACTAGACAAGCGCATCTACTTGGTTTCGAACCTCCCGGTTAAGAGACCACTTCTTTACCACTGAGCCGTCATGTTCATTAGTAGTCAAGGAAAAAGATGGAAATATAACCTAATAAAACGAGTCAAACGGTGGACAAGAACACCGTACTGAAAATATAAGACAAACATTGGCTTAACTCAGCCTTGTGTTTTAGTCAACATAAACGAAATAATAAAATAATCAACTTCGTTCCCCCATCTGAACTCCATCAATGCATCTCGTAAATTATACTTCTCACGAACAATTGAAAACAATAAAAATAACACGGGTTCCCTTTGGAAAACTGTAAATAATATACTCGGTCGCCAGAAAGACTCTCACCCTAAAATAGAATTCACTCATAATAACCGTGTTATCAATAACCCTGATGAAATAGCACATTCTTTTAACAATTTCTTTATAAATATTGGACCAGATTTAGCATCAAAAATTCAAACAGACCATGGACATTTTTCCCAATACCTTCCAAACAATAACAACGCCTCTTTGTTTTTTAATCCAACTAATGACCATGAGATTTTAGAAATTGTCCGATTATTAAATGATACAAAATCAAGTGGACATGATGAAATAAGCGTTCATCTCCTAAACAAATTATTTATTACATATAACATCTCCCCTCACTCACATCTTTAATTTATCCCTCTCCTCGGGAATATTTCCTGATGCACTGAAAATTGCGAAAGTAATTCCCATCCACAAAAAAGATGATCCATCTTTAATAAGTAACTATCGTCCGATTTCTTTACTGTCAAGCATATCCAAAATACTGGAACAAATTGGCTACAAGAGATTATATTCTTTTTTGGCTACAAATAATGTACTTACTCCCAACCAATATGGATTCCGAAAGAACCTTTCAACTGACTATGCAATCCTTGAATTAATTGATAAAATTACTAAATCTCTCTCTAAAAAGGAGCACACAATTGGAATTTTTATGGACCTTTCGAAAGCATTCGATACCATTGATCATTCAATTCTAATACAAAAGCTTATAGGCATTATGGAATAAGGGGAAATACCCTATCTTGGTTTAAAAGTTACATTTCCAATAGATCCCAATTTGTTCAATATAATAATAGTAGATCACAAACATCCACTATAAAATGTGGCGTTCCCCAAGGATCCATTTTGGGTCCACTCCTCTTTCTAATTTATGTTAACATTGTTCATTCTGCGCCATCATTATCATATATATTATTTGCAGATGACACTAATGTATTTCATTCCCATAAGGATTTAAATGAACTAATTGAAACAATTAATACCTATCAATATATCCCATTGGTTTAAATGCAATAAACTTTCGTTAAATATAAGCAAAACTAACTTCATACACTTTAAGACTGCGAGTTCAGCAATTTTTTTCCACGACGATATAATAATTGACGATGTTACCCTTACTAGTAAAGATTCAACAAAATTCTTGGGGTGTTAATAGATAGATAAAAGACAGTTTACCTCAAAAATCCTTATTTATATTGTATAATGCGCTAGTTTATCCGCATTTATCTTACTGTAACCTGGCATGGGGAAATTCCTACAAAACAAGAATCAATTCATTACTTTTACTCCAGAAAAAAGCGCTGCGCATTTGTACGTCTTCGCACTATTTAGCAAACACAGATCCGTTATTTTACAAACTCAAAACACTTAAAATAAATGACATTCATGTATTCCAAACGGCTATTTTTATGTTTAAATTCTCGAAACAATCTCTACCTAGTACTCTTCAAAATGCTTTCACTCAAAACTCCAGCATTCATTCCTATCCAACTCGTCATTCTTCTGATATTCACTTGAACAATCCCAGACTATTCATAGCGCAAAAAACTATTAGACACAATGGTCCTGATATATGGAACTCACTACCTGGAAATATAAAAACTGCCTCTTCTCAATTTTCTTTTAAAGCTCTAATGAAGAAACATCTGCTGCTAAATTACAACCATGAATGATTGCTTTGAATATCGACCCCTGATTGTCCTGTATCCCTTGTTATCCTTAAACCAAACTCAATTTCCCTCCATACAATTACATTCTCTGCAAAACCATAATCCCCAGCTATATGCACTTTGCACCTGCGCACTCACGGCACAGATATATGCAATTCCCTTAAAATTACAATATGGCGAGTTATAAGTGAATCTCAATGTATGCAATTTTCTTGAATTTACAATATGGCAAATTATTTCTATATATATTTCCTGAATCCTCATCTATACGCATGCAATTCTGGGCTGCTGTCGTCTTAAGCATTTGCTTATGATAGTTTTGCCCTCTGCATTTTGTAAATAATTGTACCTACATCATCAAATGTTTTATATAGAATTATATCCATACTCTCTGTATTATTGGTACGTGTATATAATATTATCACTGTAAGATGGTTTGCATTCATGATGTAACACTCAATTATTTCTATGTAAGTTTATCGCCTCATCCATTATATGTTACGTTTGAAAGCAACTGTTGTTTACATTGATTATGAAATAAATGCAGAAAAGCATCTGCAAACAAGCAAACAAATTTATATATATATATATATTTTTTTTATAAGTATAAATTCACCTTTCCGTAGTATGGAAGCCCAGGTTTGAAATGTTTTTTGGTTTCTGGGGCGAATTCGATTGAGACGAGTTGTTTGTGAACCCGGCATGTATCATCCATTGCTGTAAAAACGTTCCCATCGCTACTCGTCACACTGGCTTCGATTCGGATGGTGCCTCGGAAGAGAGTCTTGAGGGGCGAGTTCGTCAGGTTGTTGATACAGATATCAAACATAGTCGTTCCGTTAATCTAATTTAGTAATCAGAATAATTAAAACATTCCATTAATGAAAAATAACGTTCATATTATTGAGCATAGTCATAAACATTAATTAGAGATAAGCACCCTTTAAAATCAAATCATTTTAAATTCACTATTATAATGATTTTAATGAGATTTTTTTGGGGGGTATTCTGTTGTAACATCATTCCAGTTGATTTTAGTGGTATTTGTAGCATTTTACCCAAAATGTGCATCGTGTTATTCAGTGCAGAAGCAGTATACGAGTTGACATAGATAATGCACTATAACCTCTTAATTCATGAAGATATATATTATGAGGTATCGATTAGGCCTATGCTTTTGCAATTCTTCTTTCATTCATTTTATCAAACTTTTATTTACACGGAACTGAACAAAAACAACTCATAAAACTCATAAAATATTATAAATGGTAATGATACAGGCATAATGATAACTAATATGTACTCACGTCCATAAACAGGTACATATTTCTACCAACATAGTCGTCAAAATACCCCAGACCATGAAGATTCATATTGATGGAAAGTTTTCCCTTCACAGGCTGCCCGAACGTGTATCTACAAAATTGAAGATTCAAATATAGATGGTAACATTCAACTTTAAAACTGTATTAATAAGATAGCCGTCGATCGTGCCTTTATTTCTCCGAGCGATATTTCAATATTACGCTTTCTATTAATATGTGAGGAGCACTTTCAAACCATTCACGGCCTAGTTCTTATTTTCTACCAGGTGCGATTGCCTGTGAAAAGAAAAGAGTTGTGATGTCAGGATTTTATAACATTTTGACCTTTTAAGGCTCTAAGCCTGGGCCCTCTTTCATGAAAAGTTGCGTTTAAACGCAAGTCAAAAAAAACCCCGCAAGTCCAAGTTGGTTTAATTTTTTGAGTTGCGGTTAGTCGCAACTTTTGCAAGAGGGCCTAGGTTAATCAATATCCTTTAAACTACATCATCTTACATAGCAATGAAATTTGTTCTCAACAAGTTATTTCAGACTAATAATAATAATAATAGCTGTTATGCCTAGTTTACATTTGCTACGGTCATCGTACGATGGATTAGTCTACGATTTTCCTTGCGATTTGGGGGACATCGTAGGTGGCTACGGGCTACGATTTTTATGTTTACATTATTTACGGTCATCGTGCGATTTCATGTACTGGGCATCGTAGAGGGGCCAAAGACAAAGCCGTACAGAGGCTGTACGGAGATCGTACGGAGATCGTACAGAGATTGTACGGAGCGCCGTAGGGAGATCGTGCGATTTCTGCACGATGCTTTTTTGCTCCCCTGTTGCAAAAAAATCGTACGCTCTCTGCATGATCAGCGCAAGGCCTCCGCACAATGACCCTGCACAATTACCCTGCGCTGATCGTACGATGCCACCTACGATGTTTTTAAGGCTACGATCCTACGATTTTGAAAAATTTGTATAACTCCGCGCTAAACAAAATCGTAGAGGCTACGGAGACCGTGAATCCGTACGAAAATCGTACGATCGTCGTATGCCACCCCAGGGAGATCGTGCGATTAGAGGGATACGATCAGTTTACGGTCACCCTACGATGATCGTAGACCAAATGTAAATGGGGCATTACTTACATAGCGCCCTACCAATTACAACGTAATCAACCAAAGCGCTTACAGCGTTATTACCCCGGTAACTGCATGATTCAGTTGCGATTCTGCACATTACAGTGCACATTCTCCACTCCTCTTGGGACTAATATAATAGAAATATAGTAACTGAGCTCTTTTCGACACTGCTCAAGATTATCGTAATTTCAAAATGAATTTAAAAAAAAAAATCAATATTTCGAAATGCAAATCTATTTGTTCGGCCGCTACTACACAAGCCGACAAAAGCCAAAGAAACGCACTATATAGGAGAGGAAAAAATTGGTAGGAATCCACTCCAACGGACTTCCTTAATCCATCGTGACAGAAAACATGCATCTTTTGGAGTCAATGCACTCACGATTAAGACATCACATTCCCAATCCCCTTTAAACTGACAAGACAACTGTTTCTCATTGCATTACAACTATACAGGTTAAAATCTACTTCCGTATACCAGCTTACTCAATCAATCTTCCTAACAAAATTTGACATCGCATTGCTTATTCGCAGCATGAAAAAGAGAACCGACACAGCGGTAGAGAGGTTATAATAGAATATTAGCGGCTTTAAGTAGAAACGGGACCTTCTGTATATATGCATTACAGTAACCCAAAATAAAATACTTCATTATTGATCCAAGCAAATTAAATAGGGCTAGGCCTATATTTAAACAAGACCGTATTACAATGGCATCAATAATTTTATCATCCACCCCTTTCTGTTGGATAAAACGTATATAAAAGGTATTTTCAAAGTATACGACAAGAACAAAGTTTTAATTAACATTCTTTCAAAGATGCTGAGCCTCGATTCGTTTATACCCGTCAATTCATTTATATCTCATAAAAATGGCATTCAATCCTTCTCTACCCCACCCCACCCCCTGCCCCGAAAAAGGGGGTCTCGCTAACCTAATTACCAACAAAATGTAGAACTATTATGCATGTGGAATTATCCCAGTGCACCTGCTTTCTTTTCTTCTTTTTTTCATGCACATAAATAAAATACTTGCGTCTCGTTTACTTACACCAGCTCCCCCCCCCCCCCTCTCTCTCTCTCTCTCGCTCTCTCTCTCTCTTTCTCTCCTCGCTTACTCCCCTTACGATGGAATTTCATATAAATTATGTATAATGATATGTAAATTAAGCATCTTATATTCTTACAAATCACGTTATACATGTATAGCAGATTGATAATTAAAAGTTACTTCGGAATACATATTCGTGAAATACAAGCACAAGTTAAAATCCGATGAAAATGTGTTTTTGTATGAAGATGATTTCCCATCGTAGTGACATACCTCGCATGGACAGCTGCCCGACTGCACTTAGTATCTTGTACAAACCCTGGTGGTTCTATAATAACCTCGAATCTCGGCAAAACTGCGTGACAATGAAAGATGAAAAGGCAGAAAGGAAAACATTTGTATATTTATATAGGTTTTCCCGTCCAATTTCCCACTCTTGTCAGTCAGTTTGATAAAACGCTCATTTAATTTAGCAAAAACATCGTTTACCGCATGCTGTCATTCAAAAGTGTATTTAAGTCATTCAATTTAGCGTTTTCGTGCAAAGGATTTAGGATAAATAAGGTTGCTTTTGAATTTAATTTGCTTCTTGAGTCCATAATATAGTAGATATTTTTTTCCTGTAGGCTACTTAATTAATAATTAATAATTAATTAATAATTTTTAAAGGATTGATTGTATTCGGTAGATTTCCCAAAGCCAAGCAAGTTGGGGAATATACCTGAAGGGTTAATTTGGAAATATAGACCTATATACTTTGAACGAGAAATTTCATGCCTATGCATAGGCGATAATCTCCCCCGAGGAAGGAGTTTATGGGTTTTTTCTCATCTAACTATAGGTAATTGTAGGGTAATTTTTAAAGGGGTAACCTCGCTAGTCATAAGGACCGCTATTCATAAGGACCACTTATTCATAAGGACCGCTATCCACTGATTCATTACGCGTGACTAAATGAATAGCGGTTTTGTATGAATAGCGGTACTTATGAATAGCGAGCAAACCATAGACAAATTTACCTCGCTATTCATAAGGACCACTATTCATATGGACCGCTATTAATAACGCGTGTTAAATGAATAGCGGTTTTCTATGAATAGCGGTCCTTATGAATAGCGAGCGGACCCCCTTTTAAAACCCCTTTTTATATCTACTTAGATGATGAGGTTACAGTTTCTTAATCATCTCCTGCATGAAATAGTGGTATAATAGCTTTCATTTGTCTTCTTGTCTTCTAAAACGTCTTCTAACGTTTAGCGTGTCCTTAATTACAAAGAAAATAATTATATTTGTAAGTCCTCTCTCGCGACCAACATTTGTTTCATGTTTTTATATATATACATCCACGACCACGCGACAAAAAATGAATAAACCTTTATTCGCTTAAACGATGGGAACTTTAAAATTCGCCATAACCAAAAACATGTATAGGTCCTATCTTGAATGGCAAATATGTAAAATACATAATACAAGACAATAAGATATATCACAAATAATCTGGGGGATTTTTTTAATTGAATACTCAACAAGCTAAATAGACCGCTTCTGTAATGTATACAAATTTATGCACATATATTCTCTGAGCACCTAGTGACGAGCTATTCCATGAAACTGCTTTTTTATAAATGAGCCTCAATGCTTGGGAACCAGTTTGCATACATTATTTGTAGCTATGTCCGGCAAGAAAAACCTTTGAAAGGTATGCATAAAATTTGCATACATTACCGAAGCGGTCTATTGAATGAAGGCTTTATGACATACGTGCGTGACCTTTGAACTTGAATGAAAAGAGTGTTAATTTGACGGCCTGAAATGTGAATTTGAATGCTTCGGAGATGAATTCGAATGCACAGATCATGAATTCGAACTGACGAATAGCACGGCATGGCGAAAATCGTTTAAATTGAATGCTCGTAAAATGAAATTGACTGACAAAGTTGCGAAATTGGCCGGAAAAAACCTATATTAATAATTGGTAAACTTCATACAACGAATAAAGAACATCCCACAAAATATATTGAGTATGACCCATTCTCTGTACTGTACTAGATATTTTTTATCATATTTTTTCTGTTTTAATAAAAAAAATATATATATTTTTCCCTCCACAGGGATTTTATTGATTTTCAGTCGCAAATAATTAACAAACATATTCAAGGTGAACTATACATTTATAATGTAAATACATAATACAATAATAATTCAAAATAATTCAAAATACAAACGTTTCTTAAAGTAGAACTCTGATGATTTTAAATATTGGCTTAATACTTATTATTGCATAGATGGCATAAATTAAACAAGGTTATCCAAATTCAACGCTTGGAAACATTTGAAGTAATGATTATTATCAATTATAAAATGGTAAAATACAGCCCCCGATATAGCAGCTGAAGAGCTCCTCGAACGCTGCTGAGATATGTGACGACACACCATGGACCAGTCCTGTCTAAGCAGACGATGTCCCATAACATCTTACACATTTTTCAGAGCCTATTTTGTCATCTCCTCTTCACTTATTTCTCTTCCTTCACTAGCGTCAGTCTTAATGTTAGTCTGTTGCCTCACTCTTAACTTCGTGTATGGTATTATTTTGATGAAAAATGCAGCGTTAAAAAAATAAAGGAATCAGTCACTTGTAAACAAAATAAGACGCCATTGTATTTTCAGCTGCTTGCACCGGGGCATGTTCGGCGTTTCAAGAGGAACGAATACCATCCTGCTATTATTCGGAGGGCTTTTCAATTTGAAAGTGGGGTTTATTTCATTGATCATTGACCCTTCTCCTGTGTATTTACAATCAAACGGTTTTAGCTATCAGAATCCGTTTCCTTTCCTTTTATAATGGTGTGAAATAAGGTCATGTTTAAATACATCAAACTCTTTATAATTTGATAAATAATTGCATTGCAATTACGTTCATTCATTATAGGACGTCGTCTGCTTAAGCAGGATCGATCCCGAGTGTGACGACATCAAAACATCGCTATATTTCTGGCGAATCCTCGGATATTCCAGATGCTGAGAAGAGCTTTTATTTGTGTTGTTTTTATAATCATCAGATACGCAGTTGACATAAAACTTATACGATTGCCATCTGTAAGCTTCCCAGTTTCTAGTGATACATTAATTGCCATATTTGTGATTTTCTTTGAATATCTACTTTAAACTGTCGGGTTGACAGAAGACAAACATACAATTGTATTTTCAATAGTGTATTCATGGAATCCATGAAAAAGCGAAACAATGCAAACGCATACATGTATCATCTTTTGAATATTGGGGTATACATTTACTTAGTTATGATCACTGCTAGTTAACTGGAAAATACAGCACCAGTCGGCACCTCCGATCACCTGTTCGCACCATTCAGCTTAGAACAACAACACAAAAAACATATTTGGTCCACCACATTGTTCCATGCCCATGCACAAAGAAAGCCAACCGGCACTGTTTATCTGAAATAGTCGACACCTTAAAGATGCATCGTCATGTAAACAAATCCCTGAATCAAAACCTTTTTCTTGCAAATTTATCATTGTTTTAATAATTCGTATATTAGAGTTTAATTCTATTTGATGAACTGAAAAACTAAGAACTAATCACTCTGCGAAATAATTTCTTCCCACTCTTAACGCTTTCGTTTCCTAAATTGATAGTGCGAAAACATCTTTCTTTTCTTTTATTTCGGGGGTGGGGGAGAAGCGTTGTCAAAGACTCGTTCTTCATCAGTCGTCGGACACGTTACCCCTGCCCCAAACGCTTTTCCTCATGATTTTGAGAGTTGTGTGGTGTGTGTTTTTTTTTGTCATTCTTGTGTTCAACACACCCCCCCCCCCCCCCCCCCACCCTCATCTTCCCTCCAAGAAAATTGCGCCAGATCGCCACTGCTTTACAACAACGGGTAAAAAGCAAGTAAAATATTCAAGTTCATCTTACCATATTTTTCGACTGTGAAGGTTTTATTATACATGTGACCTTGTATATCAACTAGAATAGTCCAGGCTCCCAGTACAGGTTGATCAGAGAGCGGAAAACTCGTGTTCACAATTCCTGTTTTAGAGTGAATGATATTGATATTTTTAAGCACTTTTTTCTTCTTCTTCTCACAACTAGCGTATTACTCTGTCATTTTGAAGGGAGTTCGGCATTGCTTATACTGGCATGGTTCGTTTTTGTTTGTTTGTTTGTTTGTTTTTTGGTTGTTGCTTTTTGTCTTTTTGCTGTTTTTGTTTAAAATGAAGTATCTCAAATATTCTGTTGTGGACAAATAAAACCAAGAAACGAGTAGTTAAAAAATTATGGAGTCGAGTTGGTTATTCGTGTGTTAGGACCTGTGACACAAAAGTGTTGACGGTTCTTGCCTTGACGGCATCTAACTTAAGTCTACAATCACATATAGCCCATCTATATTTATATACATACGTCACCAACAGAAAATCCACTTGTAAAAAAGGTATTCTCAATATTATACAGATTATAGCTTGATTATATTATCTAGATATAGAAAATGAATCGAAATTCTCAATTTTCACTTTACAAATAATGATGAATAAAATATAGAAGATAAAATCATAGAAGTCATATGAAAGTATACTACTGATAGTAGGTGTATGGGATACACTTACCACAACATGTTGGCTGAAGATTTTTCCATTGTATCATCCGGGACCCTTTCGGATCCAAAATATAAACAAGTATCTATAAAATACAGACAATACAATTATTCAAAAACAAACGACTACAAAAATTCAAGCACATCTGGGCCCCGTTTCATAAAAATTATTATCAATATTAAACAACTGCCACATTTCTATAACAAATTTGCTACCAGCCAATCAAATATATCAATTACCGTAACTTGTTATTGATAAGTTTTATGAAACGGAGGCCCTGGAGGTTTCGAAGATCATATTGATAATAACTGACAGTATAACATTTTCAAAAGTGTTTTATCTTGCAAGTTTGAGAGTGATACGGATCAAAACAAAAAATACTCTACATTTCATATAATTATCATCGTGTAAAAGCATTACTTTGCTTCTTCCAGAAGATCATTTTTAGCTATATGATCATGAATATCATAATAACCAAGGTACACTATATATTAGCCTCATTAACACAGTGTCCTCTTTCGTCTGTGTCACAGCATGCAAGCAGTAAAGCTGTTGAAAGACTGGACTCACCGGAACGTTTTTAGGCCTCAGATCGGGACCCGTTGTGAATAAATTAATAAGAACTGCGAAAGGGAAAAAAACAAGAAAACGTCTACATTCAAATCTATCTCCTCAGACCTGTATAAGACTATGAATTCAATTCGAGAATAACTGTACAGGCGTAGAGATTGGCATAAAACTTCATACATTGATATTGTTGATATTGGATCTTTCATCTTTGCCATTTTAAAAGTGGTATTTCCTATTCCTATTTAAGGGATATTCTCAGTACCGAATTCAGGTTTCTCTGGACGGGTGGGGAGCACAAGTCCGAAATTCTGTGATAAGCACAAAAAACGGGGGTTCCAGTGGCCTTTTGGGGTCTAAGATTGCTGCAGTGAGGAGTTACCAGAGGTATACATTTTTTGTACTTTCTGCGTGTGTACCTAATGTATGCTAGATTGTATTTTGTTGGAGAGCACATGCTCTCGAGCATCCCCCTTTCAAAGATCCGCCACCGACAATATTAGTCGGTTGCCATAACTGAACTATAACAATATAACATTTTTCCTAGAAAATCTAATGAGTACATGTAATTCAAACAAGTAGAGCCGCACTATAGGCTAATTTACTTACCACTTTGCCCTGGTTTGTAAATCGGTTTATCGGTCTGAATAAAGACCGATGTGCTTTTTTCTAAAACAGTAATATCCGAAGAGTTCTTGAAGGTGAAACCCTGAGATCCGAGTTGGCAGTTGCCACATATTTCAAGAACCGCCTTCCCTGTTACATAATCCGGCACCTAGGTATTCAAGTACATAGAAGTATGGAAATCATTCTCATGTAATATAATTATATGTGTCCCTTTTATGATACACTAATCTTCAAGTATAGTAATGACGAGTTAATAAAAACTTGTTAAATGGTTACTAGAAAGTTAATAAGAGAGAGGGGGAAAAAGCAGAGAAAATGGGATGATGTGATGTGTTGAATCATGCATATTGAGAAGAAAAGAATTGATTCACTGACATGACTGAGCAATAGATAAACTAAAGAAAACTGAAGATTGAAAATCTTGAAGATTGAAGGTTGAAAAGGCAGTCCAAAATGTGATGGAAAGCGAGATGGATGGGGAAATTGGTGGATGGTATGGAATTCCTGTGAAAATACCAGCCCATTATTTCTTATTTTTTTGTGTGGCGAGGTTCGTGTCGCGGTACGAATAGAATTCTTACTGATTGATATTATTCTTAACCAAATCTATAAACAATTTTATCACTTTCACCACAATATCAAAATGTTAAAAAGAATATTCAGTAAATGTGATAATACAGATTCATCTTGACATATTATAATAAAGCCCGGCGCACACTGCATGATCTGACTACGATGCGATTTTGGGAAAAGTTGTTATAACACTTGATATGAACCTTCAAACATGTAAAATCTTCGTGATCAAAGTTCCAAATAGTAGTATGAATACTAAAATCGAAATTCCGGGCTACTGCGAGCCCCCGTGTAGGAATAAAAGCGAATTCAATTCCAAATCGTAGTGACGTCATACCAATCTTGCGATCGACTAAGATTTGAAGCCGATTTGGCCCTTACTCTAACCAGAAGAATTCCAGTTAACCAAAATTTCGATATTAGTATTCGTATCATTATTCCGAACTTCAAATAAGATAATTTCACTTTTTTAAACTTTCACATTTAATGCAAACTGCAATTTGTTCGAAAATCGGGTCGCAGTCGGATCGTATAGTGTGCGCCGGGCTTAAGATCTCACTGAGGAGGAAGAAGAAAGGAGATGGAAGTACGTGTAGTAGGGTGTTCACTATTATCAGGGAAGTTCTTGAGATTTGATTTACGGGCTAGGTGGTCGGTGCGGTAGTTTGGAATGTCAATTGGACCATTGGGAGCAATTATCATGAAAAAACGGTATTCGCTGGGTGAAAAAAGGGTATCTCCAAACAAATGATTGAATTGCTACCGTAGTCAAAGGCATCTTGATATGTGACAAGACAGCCCTTCAAGCAGAGATAACTTAGAAATGAACTTTTATTGTAAGTAATGCCTCAAACATATATCAAGAAGCCAATATGGAATGAGTATATCCTTAGAGCTTCAGAGAGCAAAGCGTGAGTTTTCCTTCTGAAATACTGTATATCGCTCGATCACAAATCAATAGAGGAATTCCAGGATCCAATTACAATGCTCCTCTCCATCTCACCCCCCCCCCCCCCCACACACACACACACACACACACACACACTTGTTTATAATTACGGTACGTTTCATCTTTGATAAAAAATGTAGTTTTTAGGCAGGCCTTAAATCTAGGTTTTATCTACAATAATGTACTTGAAGATGATATCCACTTGACTTTTTTGGATTTACAGGCATAACAGGTCCTTGATGAAAATCAACATTTTTCAAATTTATGATCAAACGATGATCGTACGATGTTGAGGAATAGTTCAAACACCCTGCTCAGACTACTGTAGTATGTTGTATGTTCTCTTGCTCTTTTATTCATTCTCTTCCGAATCTGAACAAAGAAAATATCAGATATAAGGAGTGATTAAACAAATTACAAAGTTGAAAAACGAGGATAGCGCTTGCAGTGCTATGTTTTTGCACCAAATCCCAAGTGGGAAATGGTATATAATATACCTCGGTGAATAGATATTGATAATTCATTATCAACTTACCTTCATTACCAATGAGCCCTTGCCTGCATGTAGAGAGTGAATAAAATAGAAACAGATGAGTGAATATTCTTTAACAGGATAGGAAGAAGATAATTGAAAGTATAGGTGTACTCGGACAAAATATGTTTTTGTATTTAATCCATGTACCCTAGATTTAGCTGATGCAGTATCATTTGGGATAAAGTTTTGTTTTTCCTTCCAACCAAAAGTGAATCAAATGTTAAGAAAATAGTTTGTCTCATGATAGTGTTATCATTTTCCTAACTGATGGTGTATTCCCTCTTCTTCGATTTCTGTTTTGTTCTGTTTCGTTTTGTTGTTACTCTCTGTCAAGATGAATAGAGGCAGGTATAGGCCTAATGATGGGAAGATGCCGTTCTGTGCCTAACAATGGAAATAAATATGCAATCCTTGGTAGATCTTGGGTGGAATCGGAGCTCCTTGATGATGAAGTGGGGTTAACCTGGGTCATTGAGACTCTACAGGATAGCGAGGTTCGGCTGTTTACAATTAACTTCAAAAATTGACAATAATTGTTTTAGAGGATAACCACTGACTTGCACTTGAAGATAAGCTACGCTTTAGTTTGAACGCATTACTGTTCAGATTTGATTTATTTGACAATTTTTTTCCCAAGAGTGATAAAGCTGCAGCTTCATACAACTTATCCTTGAAGGGGTGTTATTGTTTTGCGAGGGTTTTGTTTGGTTGGATTTCGTCTTGGGGGGGGGGGGGGGTAATTTACCCCAAAAATTCCACTTGAATTCATTCTCTCAATTTTGTTGCAATAATATTGTGACCGTTAGACATTTTGAATTACTTCCAAATATATACTAATTCAATTCAATTCAATTCTCATTTATTTCATTTTCAATTAAAAAGTACATTCAAAACAAATACAAAATATGTCATAATCGAAATTAGAAAATGAAATGGGGAACTACATAAATAAAGCCCTTGGGCCTTGTACGAGCATAGTTCCCTACAAATATTGCGAAATTTATATAGACAACAAATAGAAATGAAAAAAAAATAAAAATGAAAAAAAAAAAAATCATAGTTGGTACTAGTTAAGTGCATTGATAGTACAACACAAAAGTTAATAAAATGTCAGGTCCATAATCACAAAGTTGATATTCCGATTATAAACTACCGATATAGCTGAATGTCCTTTGTTTGGAGTTAGAGTTTACAGTTTTAATAGATCGAGCAAAAATATGTAAATGAATAGTCACCGATTACAACTATTCAATTCATGAAACGATAGCAACGATAGAGATTTATATAGGGAAACATTATAAGGGAAATTTCAAAAGCATATACACTAATTTTACATGCCATATTATTTAACATCCAAAATAAAGAGTTTACAGATCTTTTTTAAGAAATTGAAATTCAGTATTGGTGTACTGGTGTACGAACTCGCGGATAAAATTTTGGCATGTTTTTTCACCCGAATATCTATTCTAGGTATGTATGTCCAATCGCACGTAGCTCATCTTTATAATGTTTTCTTTTCATGCACCGTGTTTACTTTGTCGCGCCTTAATTCAATGAAAATGAAGGAATGGCATGCAGTTCGTTATAATGGGCATTGCACAAACTATAATTAACAATAACGTAATAACCCATAGCACAAATGACGGATAGAAATACACATGGGCTAATCTAAAGTTACTGAACATTGAAAAATCTTTAAACTTGATAAGTGTATCGTTACCATATGTTATTATCAAAGTAACGAGAAATATCATTAGCATGGTCAGGGGTGGAACCATGCAGGACAAAATCTCTCAGATAAAAAGAAACTTTCTTTCCTCTTCCAAGTGCCTTTCGGGTGTAAAATGGGGTGGACAGGTATGTTGTGCACCTCCCTTTCCCACTTTAATCCACGCCTGACCATGGTATCCAAATGGTGACTGAATCGAGAGAATGGTAATTCTTGTAAATCACAGCCGTTAATACCATGACTACAGTTTCAGCTGTGGCTTCAGACAAACTAAAGAAAAAAATTGTACTGTATTCATATTTTCTCCCCTATTTTATTTATCCGTTGATCTACGATTAAAGAAATTCAAAGAGAAACACGAGGAAAAGTAAGTATTTGGAGAATCACACCAACTTTCTTGGCGAATAATATCATTAGAATGATTCTCTTAACCCAAGGAAAACCCTTATTGTCAAAAGGTATCTCACGAACCTGTGATTGATTCGCCGATGTTGGCAAGGGTTTTATTTCTCCATCTTATCCTTGCTTCCACAAAAACTGGTTGGTTGTAATCAAAGATGGTCACACTGAGTTTCTCTGCTACTCCAGGTCGAAAGGCTAGAGGATATGCCACCAAGTACCCTCTGTGAAAGGAGGAAAATAAGGTCTATGGATTATTTCTATTAAACTTTCAAAGTAAGTTTATGAAACCGTTAAAAAAAAAAACGAGGGTTTTTACACATTCACCCCAAATTGACAGCATTTTGTGAATTTTACAACAAAGTAGTATAAATGTGTACAAATTACAGCTCACTCGTCCTCTAACTGTCAGCTCGTTATTCTTCCTTTTTTATGATATTTTGTCATTCTGCATTAATCAATCGACCCCTGTGATTTTCTCGTGGAATCATAATGGGTCTTGAATTGTTTTCTTTTAATCTTTCTTTTTCAAATATATGAGTGGACATAGAAGATGCATCATCCAGCTACGTCATCAGTCATGTTCATAATCAACATATTCAGATACAACACCTGGAAGTCAAAATTTCATGTTGATAAGGAAACAATCGTAATGTTATGTTTCCCCTTCACTGTCACTTTTAATGATGGCTTATACTACAAAAAGGCTCCTCCCAGTGTAGTGGTGATGGTGATGGTGATGGTGGTGACGGGTGATGGTGGTGCTGGTGGTGCTGATGGCGATTGTGGTGGTGGTGGTGGTGGTTGTGGTGATGAAGGTGGTAATGGCGGTGATGGTGGTGATAATTGTGGTGGTTGTTGTGGTGGTGGTGATGAAGGTGGTAATGGCGGCGGTGGTGGTGATGATGGTGGTGGTGGTGGTTGTGGTGGTTGTGATGAAGGTGGTAATGGCGGTGGTGGTGGTGGTGGTGATGATGGTGGTGGTGAAGATGGTGGTGGTGGTGGTGGTGGTGGTGGTGGTTGTGATGAAGGTAGTAATGGCGGTGGTGGTGGTGGTGATGGTGGTGGTGAAGAATGTGGTGGTGGTGGTTGTGGTGGTGATGAAGGTGGTAATGGCGGTGGTGGTGGTGATGATGGTGGTGGTGAAGATGGCATATTTTTTGGCAGAGTATTGGACGAATTTATTTAAAGACAGGGGTGACTCACAATCGCTTTCTACCATCATGTTGATTGCATAAAAAATAACAAAAGTACCACCCTACACGATTCCTTCATCTCCTTCTTAATACATTTTCAATCTCTCACACCTCCTTTATCCAGGCATAATAGTAAATCCTGTTATCAATAACAAAGCCAGTTCACTTGTCATTTTAGGTGAGTCTAACAAGAAACCCACATTGTGCCTATCCTTTGAAGTTACTTCTCACTTTACAATTTGCTCAAAATAATAATGCTATTACCAGGACAAAAGATCTGCGTTGGTGATGATTGTGCAAAGACAAAGAAGTTGAAGTAGCATCGATGGATTACTTTAACCTCAAGTTTTGTTCGTCTACAACAAAGGATTCTTAAGTTAGCTCTCTCAAGAAGCCATTTTTAATCTTGTCATCTTATCTGTTCCATTATGTTTTCACTCCTGCATCACTTACATGATGAATAATGGTTTCGTTGTGAAAAGTGGGAGATGTTTCATCACAAAATCCCAGAAAATCCCCTCCACTTTTCAGATTTACGTTGTAATTGTAAAGGAATCCTCGCGTTATAGGATTGCTTTATGCTTTCTGAGGTAATAGTTATACGTTCCCGACGCCCAAACACGTTCATAGATTCTTCTTAGTAGAAAACTCATCCTTAAATCAAACTGTCTAGTCGACTATATGATCTATATCACGAATTGGAAAAGTGAACCCGAAAAACGATATATATATATATATATATATATATATATATATACAGCTTTTTGTTTGGTGAGGTGGTAATGCATTTCGCCTTAATTAACAATCTCCACCCAAAACACTAAATACCGCAAGATATAAATTCGAACAAAAAGTGAAAGCTAGAATATTAAGAGGTGTATACCTCCACCCTTTTCCAAAATCCCTTCACTTAATGAAATTGTGCGTTTTTCGGGGATGGCCCGGGTACGATTTATTTGGTTTAAAAAAAACCCAGAACACTTTACCAGACATTGAGAGAAAAGAGCACATTTCGTGTTATATCTGTAGAAATGCAGGATTCTAACCGTTATTGATGCATATTTTTAACAATGGGACCTTTCTAAATTGTCTCTGCATAAACGACAGTAGCTTGGAACCATTTCTAAATTATTCTGATGTAACGCTGTAATTCTTTAAGATCTCATTGTTCCTAATTTTCTTTGATCGAGCACATGAGAACGAAGCATCATTACACCCTTTAAATCACGCTTAACATAATCTGACTTTCCGCCTAACTTCCGAAAGATTTAAACATGTCTTTACTCAATCGTACCTTAATCCCTGAGATTTTTCTGCCATATAGACATACATCTGCAATGCTTCAAACCATGACATAACTTGCAACAGATTGGAGAGTTTGCTACAAAATGTTTTGCCAGAAATACATCACCTCTAAAAACCTTTTTGCGACATCCCTTTTTCCCCTGTTATGTAACAAATGCTGGACGATATGATAATAACGCTTTCGAATATACTGCTTTGAAGCATATTGATGTAAATATTACCTCAGTTAAAAAAAATCAATATAATTTACCATGACATTTCGGAGTTTTGAAGGCATGTACAAGATCTGAAGGTCTCCATGCACAAAGGAAAAAGGCTATGGTAATGAAATAATATTCCAAATTGGCTGTGTAACCAAGCTTCTTGGTAACTGAAAAACTTGCGACTGAATATCTTTATTCAAAATGGAACTTATACACCAACCCAACAGACAAAAATATGGCTTTGATAAATTTCATTCGGTAACACTTTTTTTTAACAATAACTACCGGTACAGGTATTATATTTACATATTATTACGCAATGCGCTATATTAATCTGAAAGTGTTACTATAAGTACTGTTTTTACATGACTATGCATCATCAAACGAAAGAAATATTGTGGAAAAAATACTTTGTAAACCTCCATTCGTTTACATTATGGCATGTCAACATCCTGTAGAATTTACCCTTTTCACTGTCAGGTTCAACGAGGAAGCTGTGTTATTACGTCATGCCATCTTTTTTCGAATGTTTAACATGGAACCTTCAAAGGCTTCATCATAAGGCAACTGCGTTTAATGGTTCCCTCAACTGAAACACGGATGGATTTGTCAATGGGCAATATCTATACCCTGTTCAAAGGAATCAGTTATTATTTGAATATGGTCCTTCAAGTTCAATCCATGTGAACAAATCCGAAACAACGAAATTTGAGGAGCTATAGCATGACAATAAGGGACCAAGTCTAGCTCCTTTTCAAAAGTATTTCAAGGAATCTTATCTCGAAAAAGAGTAATTCGGGTGGGGGACAGCCCAGTGACTATTTCAGCATATGTGCAGTGAAACCTCGTTATAGAGAACACTGTTATGGCAAACTCTCGTTATAACAAGGTAATTTTGCCGGTCCCACTTATTATTATAAATTTGCCAAAAGAATTAAGGAATACAACCAGTCGCAGAAGTTTTGGACGGGCACTACAACAATACTTAATTGGAGAATACCAACTTGAAAATCAATTTTAGAATGTTCATGAAGGTCATTGTTATTCATTTTATTTATTTTAAGCTCACTTGATATTTGTAATTATTGTTGTTATTACAGTATAGTTGTTGTACTATTGTAACTATTTTTATTGTTTGTAAATAATGTATGTGTTATTTTAAACAGATATATGAGATGTACATTTCAAAAATTTGCTGTAATCAACTTTACGGGGCTAACCTTGATTAGCATATGCTATTTGTTATCTCCTTTTACCAAGATGTTCTTGTGATTTTTACCAAGATGTATGTATCATTGTGATTTGGGTCAAAAACTAATTCAAATATAAGGAGGTAAATTTCCTTGGTCCCAAGGAGTTTGCAATAACGAGGTTGCACTGTATACAGGCTCCTACATATAATATTGCGTGCATATAAAATCTTTAAACATAATCCACCATGGAGGAAGGCAATAATCAACCACCCCCCCCCCCCCCCCGCTCTACATTTATGGTTTTTGCCTGATTTTTTATGATTCAGGCCACAGTGTGTTTTTTTTTAAGCAAATTTTTAGTCTCCAACTATCTCAAGCGTTTGTGTGATAGTCATTATCAACCTGCCTTTCCTGTATATAAGCATAATTCTCTTTAGGCATGTTAGGCATGTTAGGCTAGCTAGCACAGTATCACTGCACTATAACATGTGTATATATTCATGATATTGATAAACCTATCTATACTTACTCGTCAGCTAGTACAGATATCACTGTACTCAAGCAGGTCACCAACAACAAGGTTAGATGCACACATGTCCATTCCATGTTGAATCAGTCTAATAGTTTCCAGTTACACAAAAAGCAATCCGAAAGTAACTGAATATCAAAATCCATAGGGGTTGCACGGATAACAAGTCGACTTTTTTAACACACAATGAGCGTTTCTCACAAACTGTAGTATTCTCTCCCCAAACTTTCACCTTGTTCACGGAGTTGTCGAATTAATACAACTGCATTTCGGGCAAAGGTGGAAGAATGCGATAATTTAGTTCTCGAATGATGGTTCTACTCAGGCCTGGATCTGATACATGATCGTTTGGAAAACAGCACGAGAGAGCTTCAAATTTCTACCATGTATACTTGGGATGCAGACCTGTACGGGTGCTTTCCAACCAGGCTAGTGAACTCCAGGTCACAACAATAATTCTTGGCTTCCAACCTCGGCATACCCCAGCATCCCCCGAAATCGGAGATCACAGTTCGAAGAGAGCGAGCCTTTCCGGTATCCCTGACATCGGTGCTCGCTTGCGATGAATATACCGATGTTTTTTATCTGACGGGTTCGTCGTAGGGCATCTTTTCACCGACCAGTTCCAGTTTGTGAAATAAATGACACACTACCAAAACTAGAGGCTCTTTTTAGAAAGTTTACAAGAGCTGATGATGTTATAGAAACCAGCATGGACCTGTGTGTGCGATGTATTGTTAACGATCCGGATGTCAAGCTATCACGGCTGTTAGTATGGAGAGAGGGAGAGAGAGATAGAGAGAGAGAGAGAGAGAGAGAGATTGAGAGTGAAGTAGGGAAGGCAAAAACTCCAATAAACCAAGGCTCGCTGTCGGATGTAGGGTAGATAAACATTTCCCGCTCGAACAAAGGGGAAATGTGAGCGGTGCGTGCGTCCAGAGACGTTGCCTGTGATGTATGGTTCACCAGGAGGTCATTCAGTTCGAACTTTTTCCCTTGCATACGACACTAGTTTTATGCCACATTACAGACCCAATTTTCTCCCCCAAATGAAACAATTTACCTCTTTTAGAAACAGAAATATATCTAATCATCGCAAGAAGACCTTTTCGTCACAGGACATTCCAAAATTGATTAGAATGAAATAAATGGGATCTGTTCTGTCCATGGTCAGAGTCAGAGATCAGTGCGATGGCAAGTGACAAGGTGATTATTGAATGATCGAGGTAGGCCTCTGGGGTGCTGACGTGCATTTCATGACGATTAGCGGAATTAGTTTAACGAGAGACAAAATGATTGACGGCTGTATACCTCGTTGACATATTTACGATCGTCGGGGCAAGGCGGTCTGGTCAGGCCGAAGTAAAAATGTTTCGGTTTTGTGCGCTCTGAAAGGATAGTCAGCATACTTTTAAAGATCACATGGCAAGAAAATTCCATCAAAATAAATATTGGCTTAATACTTATTATTGCATAGATGGCATAAATTATACAAGGTTATCCAAATTCAACGCTTGGAAACATTTGAATTAATGATTATTATCAATTATAAAACGGTAAAATACAGCAACCGATATAGCAGCTGAAGAGCTCCTTGAACGCTGCTGAGATGTGTGACGACACACGAAGGACCATTCCTGTCTAAGCAGACGATGTCCCATAACATCTTACACATTTTTCAGTGCCTGTTTTGTCATCTCCTCTTCACTTATTTCTCTTACTTGACTAGCGTCAGTCTTAATGTTAGTCTGTTGCCTCACTCTTAACTTCGTGTATGGTATTATTTTGATGAAAAATGCAGCGTTAAAAAAAATAAAGGAATCAGTCACTTGTAAACAAAATAAGACGCCATTGTATTTTCAGCTGCTTGCACCGGGCATGTTCGGCGTTTCAAGAGGGAACGAATACAATCTGTGATAATTTCGGAGGGCTTTTCAATTTGAAAATGGGGTTTATTTCATTGATCATTGACCCTTCTCCTGTGTATTTACAATCAAACGGTTTAGTTATCAGAATCAGTTTCACTTTCCCTTTTAGAATGGTGTGAAATAAGGTCATGTTAAATATACCAAACTCTTTATAATTTGATAAATAATTGCATTGCAATTACGTTCATTCATTATAGGACGTCGTCTGCTTAAGCAGGACCGATCCCTAGTGTGACGACATCAAAACATCGCTATATTTCTGGCGAATCCTCGGATATTCCAGATGCTTAGAAGAGCTTTTATTTATGTTGTTTTATAATCATCAGATACGCAGTTGACATAAAACTTATACGATTGCCATCTGTAAGCTTCCCAGTTTCTAGTGATACATTAATTGCCATATTTGTGATTTTCTTGCAATGTGATCTTTAAATATGCATAGTTATTATTCCTACTAAGTAAAGGAGAATAGCCGAGGAAGTGTAGATTGTTGCTGATCCCATACGCTGATACGCATAGCCTGCGCTCCCTCTGTATTTTGACCATGCATTGTTGGCTATCCCCATAATATACACATCTAAAATTGTCTATGTGCCCCTCATAATTAAACCACCCCTCCCCAGAGGCGCGCCCCTCCCCTCCTTTCAAGCCCTACAATGAAATGCACAGTGAAAATGGCGTAATTATCTATTGCTTATTGTTTCAATTTTTTCATTAACCTTTTTAGCCCCCCCCCCCCCCCCCCCGAATTTTGAAATATTCCAGATTAGAGCAATCGCCATTTCATACTTGGGCAGCGAATGTAGTCTCTGAAACCTACGTTATATATTATCATGATAAAATTACACTAAAAATTACTTGGATAAAAATCCACTACCAATGATTCCCATCTTTAAAATAAAGGGGCGTTTTATTTTCCTACTTGCTTCACTCGCTAAACTTCAGAAGCTTAGATGTTAATGTTGACAAATTACGGACATAATCCTGCTTTCTCAAAGAGCTACATTTTCTTTCTTTTTTAATCCATTTTTTTTCTCTCTCTCTCTTAATTTTGTTTTGTCTACATCATTACATTTGTCATAAAAACTACTTTTCTAAGTTGGTCGTGTTATTTCCCTTGTTTGCTAATTGAAGTAGATCCATGATCACACAATTCAATTTGTTATTTATTCTCTATTTCTCTCTCTCTCTCTCTCTCCCTCTCTCTCCCTCTCTCTCTCTCCTTTTTGCTGTGTCCTTCTAACTCCCACTCTCTCTCTCTCTCTCTCTCTCTCTATATCAGTCTCTCTTCCTCTTTCTCATTTTTTAAACGATGTTTGTTTATCATGTCCCAAACACTGGATAGATGTCTCATGATAGCCCTTAGACTGTTTTATAATGCCTATAAAGCAATCAAATGGGCATTAACTGTTTCTTGTTACTGAATTGCAACTCGAAAATGTTCGGGGGTCATCTCTTATCAAAACACAACGGGTGGGGCATAACCAATAGCCGTAACCCTCTGAATATACATACATTTTCAATAATTTGATTTTGCCGTACGTCGTAAGATCTCGTTGGCTCCACCAACATATTAATCTTTTTATTTTACTTAATATCTCTTTGTAGTTTAAATCATCTTTTATTTTCGAATTACGTGAAAAATAAACTCCTAGGATTTTTATGTCTTGTACTCTATGTCCCAAAAAAGGTAAACCGGGCATATCAATCGCTTCCCCCAACCAGATAAAATTTGTCTTATCCATATTTATTTTTAATCCACTTAATTTCTCAAAGTCTTCGAAGACTTTCTTCACTCTATCAATTGACTTCATATCTTTAAGAAACAATGTTATATCATCGGCGTAAAGTACCTGCTTTGTTTTTCCAGTATCAAACCGAATTCCTTCAATACAAGGGTCCTTTCGGATATAATGAGCAAGCAGCTCAATAGCTATTATAAATAAATAGGGGGACAAAGGGTCCCCTTGTCTTACCCCTCTTTTAACTTTAAAGTATCCAGTTGAGTGTCCCCCGTTCATCACGCAGCTACTAACATCATTATAAAGAATTTTAACCCAAGAGCACAATACATTACCGAACCCAAAATATTCCAATGCTTTGAACAGTAGTCTATGTGAAATACAGTCAAATGCTTTTTCAAAATATAGCGATAAGAAAACCTACAGGTTGATACAATGACTGAAAAAATACATCATCTATTAAACGCACTGCCTCTCCAATATTTCTCTCTTTAACATAGCCCACCTGATCGTAATGAATGATATCTCCTAAAACCTCTTTTACCCTTTTAGCCAACACTTTCCACAGAATCTTATAGTCAAGATCTAGAAGAGTTATTGGCCTATAGTTTTTCATATACAAAGGATTTTTTCCCTCTTTCTCAATAAGTGTAATGACTCCCTGTCTCTGTGAATTGGATAACACCTCAGTTTCGAAACTCTCATTAAATGCTTCCACTATATACTTCCCTAAGATTGGCCAAAATGTATAATAGAATTCAGATGTAAAGCCATCATTGCCTGGTGACTTATTCCATTTCATTTCCTTAACAGCTTGATAGCATTCTTCGAATGTTATATGCCTTCACAAAATGCTTTATTTTCTTCGCTTAGTTTGGGCAGTTTGCTTAAAAACATATTATCAATTATCTTCTGTTATGTCCTTATCTTGACATTCATATAAATTCTTATAAAACTCCCCAATCATCTTTAAAATCTCTTTCCTATCACGTATCACCTCATTATTGCTATTATATATTTCCTTGATCACACTTTTTCTTTTATTTGACTTTAATAATTGTTCAAAAAAATTGAGAATTTCTTTCTCCTTCTTCAGACCATTCTGCCCTCGATCGTACCTTTAAGCCTTGACGAGAATAGTCAAAAAGCTTTTCCAGTTCATTTTTTTTTCAAGTCTAGTTCTTCCTGAATATTATTTTGCAAATTAAACGTCAATCGATATTCTAAGTCTTTAATTTCTTTTTCCAATATTTCAACTTTTGCTTTCCTAAGTTTTGCTTTTTCACGGGAAAACTTCATAGTTTCATTTTCATAAAATCCCAAAATTTGATTTTACTATTTATTTGACCCAGCCACGTTTCCTCTATTTCAATAATCTTATTTTTTACCCCATCGACAAAATCCTTGTCATAACATAGACTACTATTGAACTTCCAATATGATTTACCAAAAATGAAATTATCGACCAAATTTGTAACTTCTACTCTAACACCAGCGTGATCAGGTGTGATAGAGGGCAGAATTTCGGATTTCCTTACGGCTTTTTCTAATTTTGATGATATAAAAATATAATCTAATCTGCTCTGCACCAATGGCTGCTTCTGTCTAAAGGTAAATTCTCTTTTATTAGGATGATGCTTACGCCAAACATCGATTAAATCAAACTTATCAAGAAACTCTCCCAACAAGTCTCTATATTTGCTATTTGAAATATTACTCGCCCCCATATAATCTAAATTATAATTCATAGTTATATTGAAATCTCCCCCAATTATAAGGGAATACTCTTGACTGAATACAGAAGATACCATCCTATTCAGATTAGACAGAAAATAAACTTGGGCCTTTTCTTCGCACAACTTGTCTAGCGCCATCTCTTGTTTAAAACATTACAGTCACCGATAAATAACATTTTCTCCAATGGACTGTTTTAACGTCCAGCGGCCATTCAAATCGTCTGGCGCCATCTCTTGTTTGACACATTGCAGTTAGATAAGCGGAGCTTCCCACCCCATATCTTTGGTGAACTCGACTTTAAAAACAATGACAATAATGATTTTTTTTTTGCAGCCTGGTAGATGGAAAGACTTGCTCCTACTTCCTCACTAATTTTTAACATACAAGAACACACAGTTTGGCATAATTCTGAGTCCCCATCCCCTTCCCCCTTTATAAAATATGGGGGAAAAGGAAGTAATTAAAAAAAAAACTTCATAAGCTTAAATGTTTGATATTCGGACAAAGTTGATTACAGACATGATCATGCTTTTTCGAAGAGCTGCAATTTCTTGTTTTTCAATCCATTCTCTCTCTCTCTCTCTCTCTCTTCATTTTGTTTTGTATACATCATTACATTTGTCATAAAAATGATTTTTCTAAGTTGGTCGTGTTATTTCCATTGTTTGCTCATCACAATAAATAATGCCGACCTCTCTCTCTCTCTCTCTCTCGCTCTCTTTCTCTGTCCCTCTCCCTCATTCTCTCTGTCACACCCCCTCTCTCTCTCTCCCTCTTTCTCTTTTTTCTATAGCGCATTTCTTTTTTTATATATATATATACATTGTATAATAATTATGTAATTTTTTTAACGTTGTTTGTTTATGTCATTTTTTAAAACTTTGTTTGTTTATCATGTCCCAAACACGTTGGATAGATTATCATGATGATAATCCCAGGCCCGTAGCCAGAGGGGGGTCGGAGGTGTCGGACGACCCCCCCCCCCCCAACCCCCCGCTTCTTGGGCTGACGTCCGCTGAAAAAAAAACACACACACACCTTTAGTCGGACCCCCTAGCAAGGGGGTATTGATTATGACAAAAAGGTCCACTTTTGCCAAAAACGACCCACCGCTTTAGAAACCCTGGCTACGGGCCTGAATCCTTAGACTGTTTTATTAGGCCTATAAACAGTGGCGTATCTACGGGGGAGGCATAGGGGGCACGTGCCCCGGACGGCACTTGAAGGGGCGCAAAAAGGGGGAGAAATACAAGAAATTTTATGGTCTTTGAAGGTTATTTGCGCCCCAGTCAAGGACAAATTGCGTAAGAAATGGTATTTTATATGGTGTGAAATGCGAAGATTTTCTAAAGCTCGGTCGCTTTGCTCCCTCGCATAATCATGTTCAAGATCCAGCTATTTCGCCCCTCAAATGGCATTTTTACAGTGTTAACCATCAATTGAGTCCAGTTGCTTTGCCCCCCCCCCCCCCTGCATAAGGCGGGAGCTTGTTAAATTTTGCGCCCCTAGATGGGATATAAGCACTTTCAAAGTATAGAACATTCGACAGAAATCATAAATGTGCCTTGCAATTGCCTTACTAAATTCCTCAAATATATTTCTTCAGGGTTTTCATTTATCCCCCCTAAAAAAAAAAAATAAACAAATAAATAAAACAAAATAAAAATTAGGAATGTTGATAATTTCAAAAAATAATATATTGCTTGGTCACTGTATTCCCTTGTATTTTTTTTTTTTTTTTGATAAAGGTAAAATACATTTAAAAAATCAATTTGAGGGGTGAAAAGGTAAAAAAAATCTGCCAACCCCTGCATCAAAACTCATTTTCACCATCATTTCTATATCAAAACGGTCATTAATCTCAGTTTAGGCATGGGGCGCAGATTTGATAGTTTGCCCCGGGCGCCAGAATACCTAGATACGCCACTGCCTATAAAGCAATCAAATGGGCATTAACTGTTTCTTGTTACTGTAACACGAATCTTTGCTCGGGGTTCATCTCTTATCAAAACACAACGGGCGGGGCATAACGAATATCCGTAACCCCATGTTAGGTGTTCTCAGAACGCAGGGCACACACGCGTAATTTGGGCCCCCATAGAAACACGTGTTAAATAGAAGCACATTAAAAATTCATATTTAAATAATCTCTCTACAACGAGAGAGTAGCAACTAAACTGTTGGTACTACAAAATCAGGTACTTTATTTGTACCTGATTTACTCAGTGCAACAACAAATACTGTGATGGCTGAATTGAGGTTAATCACGAACTGCCACTAGACCAACAGGAGTTGGTCTAGAGGTAACGTCTACGAGCAGCTTTTTGTACTATTCGCCTGCAAACTGACTCTGATCAGACCCAGGTTCGAATCTCAGTCACGTCTTTCGGATGGTGACGTTAAAGGTCGGTCCCAGACGTAAATAATCATATTTGATTCATACACATTTGTCAAAACTCAATTTCTCAGACGTAAACACACTTTTCACTTTTATGACGGAATAGTGGAAATTCACTGCAAATCTAATACTAGTAATTTCCTCTAAAATACAACAAGGCGTTCAAGCTTACTCATACGGTGAAATATGAAAGAATGTGACTTCCAAACACCATTTCTCTTGAATAAATTTACAGTCGACAAGCAGTCAATTTTATAAGAATATTTTTGATCGGCTGCTATCGCCTGTCCAAAATGCATCGCGAGCGGATGAATTACTCGTGTTTGCCCATCTATCCCTACCTTAACTGTAGCTTTTATCAGAGGTCTAGCGCTATCTCTTGTTAAAAACATTACATTTAGACGAAATAAAGAAACTTTCCCATATCATAGTGTATTCTTTATACATTATATATCCAAAATTCACTGGTATGCTTTTCTGCTTTATATCTGCTTTAAACTGAATCAAATTCTCAATAAAGGGATTTTATGCCCTTTAAAACTTTAACTTTCTTGCAACACCCCCTTAGACTATCAAGCGTCTCTGCATTTATATCTACTTTTTACTAAAGCAAACTGTCTCCGCAGCGCAGGCCTAATTCCCCTTCGTAATTATGGATCACGGAACCACCCCCCCCCCCCCCAACTTTGTTGAGTAGACACGTTTCATAAAATCTCTGAAAAGAGGTTCGAAAATTGTCATTAATGAGTGGAATCAATCCCCCCCCCCCCCCCCCCCACTTTAAAAAACGCTCTGCGGTCCTGGTAATTGCTTGCTACTGAACTGTATGGTACATCTGCATCTCACAACAAAGAGATTCGATCATACACCTTCCGCACAACTGGTCTAGCGCTATCTCTTGTTTAAAACATTACAGTTATAGATAAATGTCATTTCTCAATGGACTGTGCACGTCCAGTGGTCTTTCTGCGCGCAAATCGTCTGGCGCCATCTCTTGGTTGAAACATTACAGTTAGACAAATGGAGCTTCCAGTCTCACCCATATCATAGGTGAACTCGACTTTAACCCTATATAGCCCGGGCTATTTTGAAACTGCATAGCCGGGGGGGGGGGCTAATTTGCCCCTCCCCCAGATCTCGTCCATTTATAGACCGATTGCGACCAAACTTGGCGTGTTTGTGTCTCATCATGTATTTTGCAAGAATGCATAGTCAAATTTATGATATACATTGTTTTTCTTATTTAATTATGCAAATATGCAAATAAAAAATTCTCATGTTTTTCAGTTTTCCCCCCATTTATGGAAAAAATGCATTAAAATTTGGCATTTTTGTAGCTTGTCATATAATCTAAAAGATAGCTAAGTGAATTTGACTATGTGTATTGAAATTTCATATTCATAATTAGATTAATTATGCAAATAAGCTAATTTAAAAATTATTGGAAACCGCCATTTTTTGTAACATTGGTCATGAATATGTGCTATATCTCCGCAACCGTAGCCCCGATTTTCACAAATAGGGTCTTAAAATGTGCGGGAGATGTGAAACAAAAAAGTCATAAAATTTCAGCACGAGATCTTTTCGCGTTAAAAAATTATCGCCAAAAATGTCGAGGGGGGCTAAATTAGCCCCCCCCCCCCCCCCTCCGGGCTATTGAGGGTTAAAAAGTATAGTAATGATTTTTTTTTTTTTTTTTTTTTTGGTTAGCCTGGTGGATGGAAACTCTTGCTCCTACTTCCTCACTAATTTTTAAAGTGAAAGTCCACCCCGGTATTAAGTTGATTTGAATAAAAGAAGAAAAATGAGAGAAACAGATCCGAGTGAAAATTGGAGCAAACTCCGATAAAAAATAAGCGCCTTTCCCGTTTGCTCAGTACAGAAAATTTCATAAATTTTCATTTTCTTAGTTTTCGATTAAGGTATAGATTTGTTTCATTCGGATTTTGTGTTAACACATATGATCAATGATTATATCTAAGCTTCATGTATGATTGAATATTTTCTATAGAGAAAATTGAGATTTTTGGTCCAGGAGAAATGGGAGAGCTAGGAGCTCGCAAGATACTTCGTGGAGTTGCCAATTTGATTGATTACAACTTCAAAAAAAAAATCATAATTTTCTTATTTCTTACCGTAATGGGGAGGGGCTAACGCCTCTACCCCCGGTTCTTACATATTTGGCGGTCAATGAATATGATTTACCCTATTAAATTAATAAAGCATTGTCACTTCGCTGTGCATACACGTACATGGGCTGCGTTTAAAGTGATCTCCAGAGCTTCTCGTGATATTATGAACACAAAGACCTTTGTTCCCTTTGACCATGTGACCCCAAAAAATATAAATCAGATAATACTAGTCATTCCTCTAGATGAACCAAGTTTGAAGTTGATCCGTCAAATGTTTCCCAAGTTATCCCGAGAACGCAAATACGGGACGGACGGACGGTACGGACTAACGATCTGAAAACATAACGCCCCACTTATTTTCACCACTTATTTTTACCCACTTATCATTTTATCCACTATTTTACCCTTTTTTGTTGTCGGACTATCGGACCTTCTAACTATCGGACCCCTACTGAACGTTCGGACTATCGGACCCTTTTGTCGTTCGATCTATAGAACCTTCGGACTATTGGACCCTCCTGCCGATTCGGTCTATAGAACCTTCTGTCTACTGGACCCTCGGCCCCCACTCAGTATTATTTAGGGTACGCATATGCTTGTTCCCTCCCTTTGAAAGCACCCCCCCCCCCCCCTATCTCATGGCTGCCAAAATTTCTGAACCCCCCTATCGCGGGCTTTTCCTGCCTTGGAGACCCCCTAAATTCAGAACACGGCTCAATCTACCCCCTATCTCAGGTGAGCTCTCATTCCAACCCCATATCTCAGGACAGACACCAACCCCCCTCCCAAGTAAGCTGTCATTACAATACCTTGGAAGAGATGTTTTTTTTATGTTCAAAATGGTATCTCAGAACTCAATGCAGTCATAAGAAACCAAACAAAAAAATTCAGGAATTTGATCCTGGGATTTGATCAATTTTTCAAGATATTACATAACCCCCCTTTTTTAATTTCTCAAGTGTCGAAGAGAGAGAGAGAGAGAGAAAGAAAAACACCCCCTTTTTAATGAAATCTCCGGGTGAAAGATAAAAAACACCCCCTTTTTTACAATTCACGGGCCGGATTGTGTCGCCAAAAAAATACCCCTTTACCGGAGATTTTGGGAACATGCATGCGGTCCCTTCGACCTCCGAGTGGGGGGGGGGGGGGGGGGGATTGGACCCTCTCGTACATTCGGTCTATCGAACCTTCTATCTATTGGGTGTCGGTCTATTGGACCCGCTAACTATCGGACCTTCTAGCTATAGGGATGACCCCGGTGATACTACCTATCGTTAATTTCTTATTGTTTTATTTATGTCATTGGTTAATTCCTACACAAACCCCATCATAATACAATCTGGTATCAAAGTCCAGACGAGTATGAACTTCCCTTGATTGTTTCCAGGCAAACTTTTGGACACTATACATGAATACGAGTTCTGTGACCAAACTTGCGTGTGTGGACAAGATTACCCCAAACTGTTGAATTCGATAATTTTGTTTTACAACAGTTCTCCATTTAGTTCTCTCTGCGGATAGTATTTTGTGGCCAACTTGTCATTCAGAGATAAGATAAGATGAATATCTTGTCAGCGATTGTGTGGTTATTGTCGTGCATCGGCTTCGCTCCTCTTCCGCAACAAGATCAATCGATCTCAAACGGACTCGTCGTCGATCACCGAGGCGATTACAACTCCGTAGATGGGAATATTCTGGACGTGATACGACAAGCAGGGGCGACCACGTTTCTTTCCTATGCTAATCGATGTCCGTGGGTCCTTAGGGAGCTCGGTGGTCAACCAGGCTACACCGTGTTTGCCCCAACAAACAAGGCATTCGAGAAGATACCGAGGATTATTTTCGATGCTATGAATTCAAGTGCCCAGGTGAGAATATGCTTAATTGAATCAAGGGATACGATAGGCCGCGCTCCACAGGCGTAGCCAGAATTTTTCAATAGGGGGGGGGGGGGGCAGACGTGAAGGATCCAACCGCATAGCAGGAGTTCATTTTAGGGGGCAGTTGTGGGGCACGCGAAGAGTGCAAAATTGACGATGAGGACGCAAAGCGTGCTTCCCAGGGGTGTGTGCAGGGAGGGGGAGTTTGACCCTCCCGCTCTTACGTTTCATACAGCAAATCTGAGAGAAATCGTAGCACTTTTTTAAGGCAGAAAGTTAGTCCGACGCCCTGGCTGCTTCTCAGTTATTTGGACGCAATACTGCACTGAATGTAACAGGGGTGGGTGCAGGGAGGGGGGAGTTCCCCTTCCCGCTCGAAGCGCGAAAGCTCTGACGTTTTTAGCAAATTTGAGAGAAAGATAATTCGTAGCAAACAATTTTTTTTAGGCGGAAAGTTAGTTCGACGCCCTGGCTGCTTTTCAGTTATTTTGGACGCAATTATATACTGCACTGTATGTAACAATGGTGGGTGCAGGGAGGAGGAGTTTCTCCCTTCCCCGCGCGAAGCGCGAAAGCTCCGACGTTTTAGCACCCTTCTTTTTAGGCGGAATGTTAGTTCGACGCCCTTGCTGCTTTTCAGTTATTTTGGACGCAAAACTGCACTGTATGGGTGGGTGAAGGGATGGGGAGTTTCCCCCTTCCCGCGAGAAGCGCGAAAGTTCTGACGTTTTAGCAAATTTGAGAGAAAGATAACGGCTTGTAGCAAACAATTTTGTAGGCGAAAAGTTATAGATTGACACCCGGACCGCTTTTCAATTATTTGGACGCAAAATTTCACATGCGAGGGAGCGAAGCCAGTGGCGTATCTAGGGATTATGGCGCCCGAGGCAAACAATGAAGTTAGGAGCCCCCCCCCCCCCCCCCCCTCCGAATGCCCAAACTTATCTACGTTATTGTACAAGCTAGGGAGCAAAGCGACCGAGCGACAAATTTTTCAATTTTTAACACTAAAAAACGCATTTTCTTGTGCATCTTACCCAGGAAACTTGGCTTTTGACCACCGCAATTGAGCGGTAGAGAAGCTCGAATTTTATACATTGATAAACGGTTTTCTATTCACTCACTTCTACAATCGGGAGCAGAACTAACAAAAACCCTTTATAGGCTTGAGAAAGAGTCGAGAAATTCAGCAATGTGACCTGAAGTTGAGATTTCTTTCAAAAGTTGAACCTTTGCAAATGCTGGACTTTATCGATATTGGGAGCGCATGTATTTAGCAGGAGCCATATGAAACTTACATAATAATAGCGAGCAAAGCAATTACATCTTTATTTTTCAAAACTTTTTGAACCCTTTAAGCTATATACTGAGGGAGCGAAATTACGAGATCCTGAAAGAAAATAATTATGTGAGGGAGCAAAGCGACCGAGGTTTGGAAAGTTTTTGCATTTCAAACCTTCAAAAACTATATTTCTACTGCATTTACCCTATATGGATTTGGGGCGGTGATCCGTAAAGATTATGATTTTTATTAATTTCCCCCTATACAGTATTTCTTTCTCTCATTTGCGTTTTTTGCGCCCCATCCAAGTGCTGCACGTGCCCCTGCCCTCTAGATACACCACTGAGCAAGGAGCCCGAGCGGAGTGAGAGGGGGTATCCCCCTCCTACATCAGGAAAATTTTCACAAATCTGTCGATAAATTTTGCATTTTAGAGCATCCCAAAATGGTTTTTAATGAAAAGAAGAAATGCACGGATCTGCTCCCATGGACGGAACCCCTTAACCCTTAATTGATAATAACAATGCAAGCGAACGAATTTTCTTCGATATTTTCGCATTGAAATTATGGCATTTCTTATTTTCTTACTTCTAATCATTAAAGAATGTGATGGTATTTCAAGATCAAACATCATGAGTTTGGATAATTATTAGTTTTATAAGTTAATGTATCATAATCCAAATATATTGGAGGGGGGTAATAATACAGGCCATCCCCCCACCTCAATTATTTTTTTGTTGATATATACCCCCATCCCCCCGGGATCGACACCCATGGTAACAGGGGTGGGTGCAGGGAGAGGAGAGTTATTTCCCCCTTCCCACGCGAAGCGCGAAAACTTTGACGTTTTAGCAAATTTTGAGAGCCAGATAACGGCTTGTAGCCCCTTTTTAGGCCCTTTTCTCTCACTTCCCCCGCTTTTTCGCTCTCGCTATCTCTCTCTTTTTTTTTTTTTAGTGGCTGAATAGGGGGCATGGCCCCCCGATGCCCCCTGTCTACTCCAGTGCCGCGCTCCCTCCCTATGTTGAGAGGGGTGGGGGAATCATCTCGAGGGTAACAAGCACACATCCACTACCAATTACATTTGCAGTGCCACTATCTCTACTATATATTGAGCTCTATCTGTTACAGTTATAGTGCCAAGTGAGATTATAACACCACGAGACTTTTCAGGCTCCAAGACATTTTCCCCTCCCCTTATTGAAAATCTAGTTTTCTGTCCCTGAACATGTACCTACTGCAACATGATAAAATTATTCAGCATAATGAGAAAGTCTATTGGTAATAACCTGTATGTTGAGAGATGGTCCCAAAACGTTGCGTTTTGTTTTTGCTCGGCAAGCGGCAACCGCCCCCCCCCCCCCCTCTTCCCACGACGTGTAGGTCCAGTATAAAAAAAATCCCTTCCTTTAACTTTTTTTTTGTCATTTAATTCAATCCCTTCAAAAGTGAAATGATAATTTTTGTAGGGGATGCAATGCTTGCATGCATGCAAAAATGGCAAATCATATTAAAAAGTGCCCTTCAAAATCGATCTTAAAGTGATGTATGCTTATTCAAACATTGACACGAACTGTTTGTCGCATAATTATTGTGCCTCTTCACAACAGGTGACTGAATGGTACCTCCGCTATCACATAGTACTTGATGTGATCCCACGGTCTGGGATGAGGAACAACCGTCTGGTCCCGACAGCCTTCAAGCCTCCGCAGTCTATGAATGAACCCGTGCAGTTGATGAGATTCAATACATATAATGTCTGGCAAGATATGTTAGCAAATTATGAAAAGGCAAGTAAAAGTATAAAAAGAGAATGATGTTGTGAGGGAGATGCATAGATTTTCTTCAATTTTTTTTCCACAAAATTAACGATGAGGTCTGATACCTACATGTCAAAATATGTTATTAGATCATGAAGTGGTGAGTAAACATAATCACAGAGTCTACGGATACGTGGGGATATCCATAATTTTCTTTAAGTTATTATTTTTTTACAGTTTAAAATGAGCTACTGTAGCTTAATATTGATTATAACTAAATCAAACTCGACATTTATGTATGGCATGGAAGATTCATGTGAAAACACTTTCTTTCACGGTGGCGGATCCAGGATTCTATGTCCGATAAGCTGACGTGGCAAGCAGTAAGCAAGCCACATGACTACTTCTAGCTTTTCCGGCAATGAGTTTGGCTAGTTTGTCCAGGGAGGTGGAAGTCTTTCTTCCACCTCCCTGGTTTGTCTCTGTGAAATACTGGTAAGCCGTATGACTTATTGATACGCATTTGTCCCATTCATGTGTAGATTTGAAATCTTCTTCTTTTCTTCCGTAACGCCTTGATATTCCTTGATATTCCTTGATATTCCTTGATATTCCTTGATATTCCTAAATATTTTCATGTCCAGCACATATAGGCCTATTACTGTATTACTCCAATAACTTTTGTTATTTTTTGCATGCTGGGACAAAATTAGTTCAATATCTTCTATTTCGACATTCTTCTTCCAAATTCAGTCGTTCACCTTCCCTTTCTTGCCCGGGTGGGGGGGGGGGGGGGGGGGGGGCTTTCTTGGCGTTCTTCTTCTTTTTTCTTTTCCTTATTATTTTCTACTTTAAAGGGAGCGACAAGTCGCAATCTATGGGCGGTTTTACTGTTGGCTGCTCCTTTCTCTGGATCAAAGTTCAAAGCGAATTCAAGTTATCGCGCGCAGCTAATAAAAGTTCGCACATTGACCCAGATTTGAGAAAACAAGATCGCCCGTTCTTTATTCCAGTATTTGAATCTCATTGGTCGGTTACGTATGTAGGGATTCGAGTTAACGATCAAGCGAGGAATTCGGCAATAACATTCCTTCGGTAGCGCACGATTGGACCTGATTGTATCCGAATTTCCCCGAGTCAGGCCAACTGGTCAGGCCCATGGATTACGACTTGCCAGTCCCTTTAAACTACCCATGCTCATTGGCACTTCTTTCGGCTTTTAATTCCCCGACCCAAGTCCTCAATACAGGGGTGGGGGGGGGGGGGGGTTAAAGCGGTAAAAACCCTGGAACATCAGTCACGTGATATATCACATGATACGGATTGGGTCACGCGTGTACTTTGTAACTGTACTTTTGCACGTACATCAGCAGATCAGCACTAATCAGCAGCGCGGCAGTGTACCGAGCTCGAGACTAGACTCTACATAATTTACTTGCCGCTTCCGAGTGAATTCAGGTGTATCAATCGAGCTTTTCTACCAGAGGATAGATCACTCAACATGCTCAACATGAATTACTTTGGTACCTGTGTAATCTTTTGCCTTTTAATGGGAGGAACTCTCGTCCAAAGTGCTCAAGTACATGTTATGAACAAAAATCAAATTTCCGATCCACAACTTCCGCATGTGATCGAGGCATTTCTCATCCAGCCAGCAAAATCTCTTGAGAAGAAGGTTGTCGCCAAGCCAAAATTTAATGCCGAAACCAATGTACTAGCGGTCGCGAGGCAAAATGGTGCCTCGAAATTTGCAGATCTAGCTACAAACACATCTTGGTTAGCTGCAACCCTGCAGTCTGGTCCCGGGAAAGTGACCGTTTTCGCGTTCTCCGACGACGCGTACCAGAGGAGTTCCCCGCAGGTGAAGGCGGCGTTGGCTGATGTCTCGGGCAGGAATCAGATACTGCAGTATCACGTTGCATTGGGGGTGTATTTCAGGCGGGATATAGCGAAGCGTGATGTGGATACCGTTGTTTATTCCTTGTATCCCTCGCCACCTTTCCAGGCCACTTCCCAGTATCAGCCCATCCATGTTGACTCCCACCTGGTGGATTCAAAAGGAGAGCTCATGTTGGTATGCATCTGGTCATCGACCATCGTTTCGCAGAACAGTCATAAATAAAAGTCTGACGACTTCCCATTGCAGCAAGTGTAAATTTTCATACAAAAGTTTCAGTGGGATGTCAGAGAACTTGTACTTATGACGTTTTCATGAGACACTACCCAGGTGTTATTATCTTGACTTCAGTTTTTTACCTCAAATTTTTAAGTTGTGATTCGCAAAATCCTTGTCCTTGCTTCACCCTATATTGTTTCCACTTTAATTACTTTTAGGTGACAATTTGGACATAATCTTCACCTTTTTAGTACCTGAATGAGAAAATCTTTAAAATCTAAAACTCATTAGACCGTCGGCCTTTATGAACCAACTTCACCAGTTTGCAGGTCCGTGATTAAATCAGTCCATACAGTCCATACAATAACTATTTTGGTGTAATTTTTATATTCTTGATCAAGTTCTTGTATTTTCCTGCAGGTTGCGACTGCAAGTGGCTCTCCTATTGTGAAGGCGGACCTAACAGCTAGTAATGGGATTGTCCATATCATTGACAGGGTGATTCACCCAGTACCTACAGGAGCAGACATGGCCAAGTACCTTGAAGTAGAGCCGAATTACAGCTCTCTTTATGCTGCTTTGGAGGTATATCATACTTAAATCAAGACTGCACATCAGGTTTTTTTTCTTTTCAAAGAGATTGGGATTGGAGTTTTTAAGGTTTGCCCCCTGTTGAAATTTTGAAACCTTGAGGGTTCCGAGTTACATTTTGGGGAATCATACGTGTGCACCTGAGCCCTCTTAGCTTACTTTACTGGTAAAGGCATTTTAAAGGGGAATTAACGTCATAATATAAATGTGCTTATATTCAAAGACTTGATCTATTCCTCCTTGTTGTCCTACGTAGTTTTGCATTAAATATACGAGATGGGTATAAATCCAAGATTGTCTCAGCAAGATTTATCGTCTGCTAGCGATACCCGGGGGCTGCCATGTTCTTGATGTGTACATAAAGATATTTTTAATCCGAAAGCAATATTGTCTTTCTTCCTGATACAAAATCCCATTTGAGATTTAAAATATTTAACAGATATGTACATATATTCTAAAAACGAAAAGGTGTTTTATATTTCTTTGTAAATTACGGTTTTACTGAATATAAATCTATTTTCTTGATACTATGACGTACGCGACAGAGCAAATTAATTCAAATTTATGCCAAATGGCTTTCCCGAGCGTCAATAGTGACAAACTATGCATTCACCTGCTTTGAGATAATGGAATTCAAAAGTCAGAATGCGCATTGTATAAATTATGTTCTGCTCTGCCAGGCAAGCCCAAGAAAACGATTTCTAGTTAGCAAAACCAGAGAATTTGAAAAGAAATCTATAAATTTCAAATTCTAGAATATATGTATACACCTGTTATGTATTTTCCATCATATATAGGGATTTTCTATAATGAAGGGTAGCAAGTTAGCTTGGGGATTAAAAATATCTTTCTGACCGGAACGGTTTCCAATGGTTCATGTACAACTCCATGTCATCAAGAAAATGGCAGCCCCCATGTAAAGTGTTAGCAGATGATACCTTGAGCGAGAAGTCTTGATTTAAACCCTTTTCTGATATTTTATTTCTAAAGTGATACAGGTCAATGATTAAGAAAATAATTACACCTTTGAACATAAGTATATTTATAATATAGTGTTAATTCTCCTTTAAGTTTACTTATTTGTACACGAAGATTCAACATGAGAGATCCTGTAGATGTGACCCGAGGCTCCATTGAGATAAAGGGAATTGCTCTAAAATGGTTTCATTAATAACTCTTAATACATGTGTGTGATAAGTGGGCTCTACTGGTCCCAGGAGTTCACTACAAGTGAAAACTTGGAATCTCTTGTTTCAGAAAATACCCCCAAAAAGTTCTTTTAGTCTGAAGCCGACTGGTCTTGTCTCCTAATACACGCCTGACAAAGCAGCAACAATGTGTGTATGTGTATGTGTATGTGTACTTGGGTTTTTACAGACGTGTATCAATCAGATAGGATTATTTACGTCTGGGACCGACCTTTAACGTCACCATCCGAAAGACATGACTCGGTCTCGAACCTGGGTCCGCTGAATCAGTTTATAACTTCCACAGGTAGCTGGATTACAGGCGCACGCCACAACGCCCAGTTCATGCAACCGTTACTCAACTACAGAAGACATATATTTGAAATAGTTACTTCTTACTTGGCACATAAATAAGTAGAAGGCAATAAACTTTCATGAATAGACATTAACCATTTACATGTATGCTTATATATTAAAGTCCCCATATAGGGCACAGATTTAATTTGTGTTCTTTCTTCCCCTTTCTGGGAAATATAGTAGTTTCTGAATGGAATATTTCCTCTAATTCCCCCGCTAGGACATCTGGCAAATTTTCTCTCAGCCAATCAGATGCAAGGATTTCAGTAGCTTATAACAGTCGTCGGTAAAAATCACTCAACAACACGCTTTATGAAACGCTCCCCTGATATGCTAATGTCTGCAAACTTATTAGTGCTATATAGGTCCAGCACATGATTTATAAATTTGTTTATTCCTGTTACATTTATTTTTTCTGCACAGACTGCCAACCTCACATTGGCCCTCTCTACTCCAGCATTCAAGCCTTTCACTCTCCTAGCCCCCAGCAACGCTGCCTTCACCAAGCTCACCAAAGCCCAACAAGAGCTCCTGAAGAACACCACCATCCTCGCAGAAGTTCTCACCTATCATGTAGTGGTAGGGTCCTACTACAGTGCAGCCATCTTTGAGGATTTCCATGTCAGATCCTTGGAAGGTTCCAACATTTACTTCCAGCAAGGGGCTGGTGGCACCTCCGCTGGAGGGAAAATGATGGTGAAATTCGACACGACTGTCACTAACGGGGTTGTACATGAATTGGATGGTGTCATGTTTCCTCCATCTCTGTATCATCTGTTTTCTAGCAATGTGTAAGCTTCTCTTCTGAGGTTCGTTATGATAATGGTCAAAGGTAGACCATGTTTTTGGAGAAGGTCATTCTACATTTACTATTTTGGAGTCAAACACAACATAGAATTCTTTAAAAGAATGTAAATTGTAGACAAAATCTGTATTTTTCTTTGTTCATTCGTTTGTTAGTAGTTTTTTTGTTTTTTGTACTTATCTCTTGTTTGTCAACTTGATGTAGTAAAGAAAAAAAAATCAACTATTCAAGATTATCTGTTAACACAGAAAGTGGAACTTGTAATTCTTTTCAAACTGTCGTTGAAGAGGTGAAATTTAAAACAAGTCTACACTTTCATTTCTGCTGTTCCTGTGCGTGTTTCCAGAATTTTCATTCCACAGCAACTCAGAATCGTATGCAATAGCCTGTATAATTGCTGCTCTGCTTTTTCGTAAATATTCTTGCCTAGCACATTTCTTCTGTTTTGGAGCATGCACATTTTCTGTGTTTCTGTCACTTTGTGTGATTGTTGAATACAGTATGTAAATAGGCAGATAGATGTGTAATTGATATCAAGTATCTGATACTTAAGCATAGAGAATGTATGAAGAAATCATTTGTCTTTGAAGGAATTATGTGAACTGTACTTATTTTTGTATTAAGTCTGATGCAGCTATAGATTGTACTCTTTTGAAGGATCTGTTTCATGTACTTGATTTTCCAGATATTCTATATTTTTATCAACCAGAGGAAAAGAACTTGTAACCCTCTGACTAATGACTGTAAAAGATGTACATGTATGTGAAAATTGAATGATGTAATTATGATTTTGAAGCAAGCTTTAACAAGAATATGCCGTCATTCAAAGCGGCTAGATTCCATTTTCTATGCATTATTTGGAGGTACCATAATAGGTTCTTTAGAAAGCATTGTCCCCCTAGCTACTGTAAGATGACATGAAAACTGAGGCGTTGCTGATGATGTGTCACAAAGACAAATTGTAGGCATTGCTGAATTGAATTGAAATCTTTGATATTCGTTCCAATCATTTCATTCTGCATATTTTCAAAGAAGAATTTTAAACCATGTAATTTGATGTTTTTTAATCAAAATATTTGTTTTTAATGATGTAGCATAGGAACAAGTGTTAGTAATGATTTAAGAGGTAATTTCACAAAGACAAATTGTAGGCATTGCTGGATAATGAATTGAAATCTTTGACATTCGTTCCAATCATTTCATTCTACATAGTTTCAAAGAAGAATTTTAAACCATGTAATTTGATGTTTTTTAATCAAAATATTTGTTTTTAATGATGTAGCATAGGAGCAAGTGTTAATAATGATTTAAAAGGTAATTTTTAAGTGACTCTCCCTGGATGTACATGTAGCTGCTAGGGTTTTAGAAAATATTTAATTTCTTAAGACAATGTCAAACATGAAGGGGCATTGCTTACACTCCCGAGTCCTAGTCGCCACCACTGCACCCTTCTGACAGGAGTTGGGGGAAAAACCGCTGTGTCATGTTATGCCTGCACATCCCGATCGGTTATACAGGGAGGGGAGGCCTAAGGGTTATAGTGTTAAGTTCGCTTTTCCCCTCTTAGGCACAGGGGTTGTACAACACGTGTTCCGGTGACTATTGCTTCGCGTAGGGTTCTTAGACTAACCGAATTCTAAAACTTCAACTTACGAGCAAACACTGTACCTAAACCTAAACTAACCTGAGACCCTCATTGCAACCCTACCCCTAACTGTTTTAACATTAAAGATAACATTTAGCAAATTCATAGTGACGAAGCTTTTCGACCTGCACTCATGGGGTCACAATGCAGGAATGAGAGAATACAAGAAAATATGAAAGTCAAGGAAGGGTGTGTACAGCGACCCGGATGCTCTCATTCCTGCGTTGTGACCCGATGAGTGCAGGTCGAAAAGCTTCGTCACTTTGAATTTGCTAAATGTTATCTTTAAGTTTTGTAGTACCAATCGTTTGTATGTTTTATCATTAACAACCTAAGCCCGGAGCAGTTATCACTAGAGCAGAATTATGTCAGGGCACCAGCACAGGTGATGCCAAAGAATGAATGATAATAACTTTAAAGTGTACCAATCACCTGAAAAAATAATTTGTGTACCGCTAGAAAGTATTAAATCAACCTCAAAGAACTTTATCTGGCATTCTATAGGTCAACAATTTAGGAGTACGGTATGAAGGAAATGAAGTATAACATGAGGGTTCTCGCACAGAATCGAACTCAGAGTTGGGTTCCACGCGAGCCCTTATCTTGGTGAGCGCTACGGGTGGGTCGAATAGTCTACCCACGAGCTGCTATTGTGCTTGCAGAGAGTGTCATTTACCTTGCAATACCTCTTTACAGAAGTAATATTTGAAGCTCACAATTTGAATGTAGTATGACATGGAACCTCTTACATACGGAGCAAAATATTTTTTTGTGATTCGTACCCTTTAACTAATTTAATATTTTAGTAGAATAATTCAAATTATTCACATGTAATAATGTAGGGAGAATATACAAGCCTGTTCAGCTGATCATTGGTATTGACATTGTAAAGAAATAAGGATTCTCATTAACATGTATATGAGATTGAATGCAATAATGAAGTTTACAAGATAAGCATCAAATGTTTACCTTCAGTACTAGAGCAAAAGATTAATTAGCTTGCTGCAATCTGCAAATATTAATAATCAAATCATCATGATGATGCAAAGAATTTTAAATTTGTGGAGATTTTGTAAATACTATTGCGTTACAAAACATGATTTTAGTACATTACATCTGATTTCTTTCTTGAGTGCTTTTGTGTAATTCATGTATAGTTAGATTATAAGATATGATATGATATGATATTGTGCTGTAACTATGTTATGAAAAAAATATGAGAGAGAGAGATATACATATATACAGTATATATATATATATATATGCGTAAACAGAAGAAAAGTCTAGGAACTGTAATAGGACGTAGCTGGTATACATAAACGTTTTAATCGAGCTTTCGGCTATTTAGGCCTTCTTCAGGATCTGAAGATAAGTCATAAAACAAAAACAAAAACCAATACATCGTAGCGATCGTATATGACATACTATGTCATATATCATATATCGTATTACATCAGTTAAAGGGGAAGTCCGGTCCAAAAATTACTTGGTTTTGATAGAAGCGGAAAAATCAGACCAACAGATGAAAAAAGGTTTGAAGAAAATCGGACAACTAATAAGAAAGTTATGATTTTTTTAGTGGCATGAAAAACTCGAGAAACAATGAAAATCACTAGACAAATTGGCAACTCAGTCATGAATCTGTGATGTCATGGGTACACAGCTCACCAACTATTTTGTTTATATTCGTAATACAAATTAAAATTTTTGTCCAAGAATGTGATTTCCTCATGACTTGAACCAAGTTATATTTATAGTAATATGTTTTTGCATGTATACACTAATACAGAATAAATAATTTTCTGTAAAAAAATGATGAAAATATGAATATTTATACAATATACATAAAAGATGAATTTTTATGGATATGTAATATTTTGAAAACAATATCAATATTTTGAAGTTCATGAAATATTTTTGTAACTGTGTGTACATGCAAAAACATTACTATAGATGTATTTGGTTCAATTTATGTGAATATTCATATTCTTGGACAAAATTTGAGAATTTGTATTGTGAATATAAACAATGTTATTGGTGAGTTGTGTACCAATGACATCACAAACCCATGACTGAGTTGCCAATTTGTCTAGTGATTTTCATTGTTTCTCCAGTTTTTCATGCCACTAAAAAATAATAACTTTCTTTTTAGTTGTCCGATTTTCCTCAAACTTTTTTTGATATGTAGGTCTGATTTTTTTGCTTCTAATAAAACCAAGTTGTATTTGGACTGGCCTTCCCCTTTAAGCATCAACAATCATGGTCATCATACAATCACAGTCAAGATAAATTAAAATGACATATAATTAGGAATGAAGCGGGAAGAAAATTGCGTGAATTCAAATTATTTACCTAATGGCTCGTGATGAGTTGTTGATGTTGTTGCTGCTCTGTGTGTTTAGTTGGTGTAAAGAGGGGTGTGAGGTCAAGTGTGAAACGGTCAGTGTATTGACCTGTGTTGGGGGGGGGGGGGGGGGGGAGGAGGAGGTCGTTCTGAGACGATAATGGTGTGCGTCATCCGACGAGTTGCAGTATGGTTATTGGTACTGCATTGTGTCACTCATGCCTAACTTTGGCGTGAGAGCAAATGAAAGTGAAATCTAAGAGATAAAATGAGCAATATAAGTATGCAATTATATTAAATCTAACAAACTGCGTTTAGGAGATATCACTGTGCCGAGCTTTGGCATGCAATTTAAAGAATATAGATGGAAAAGTGAGTGACGACCATTGTACAGAGAAATGGCGTTTTCTTAAGTAGAACACACTGCGTTTAGGTAAAATTCGATCAAAGGTACGCGTCTGATGTTATGTCGCTGTGTCAGTATGTTTTATTGATCGACATTGATCCCATCTGGGTGAAGTGTTTTGAGTTTCGATATCCAAAATGTTTCTCTGTGGAGGATTGTGTGGTGTGATTTGTTTTGGATTGTTTCTATTCCGGTGATTTGGACATTGTCAAGTGAGTGTGATGGAAGATTGAAATGTACTGTGTATGGTAGGACTTTTTGTTGTGTTGTTGAGTGGAAGTTCTTGACTTCAAATCGTGTGTTGTTGAATCGTGTGTATAGCGTGGTTTCTGTTTTGCCAACATATTGTTTTTTGCATTGAGTGCAGGTAATGAGGTATATTACCCAGCTGGATTTACATGTGATGTGTGAGGTTATGGGGTATTCTTGGTTAGTGACTGTGCTTCTGAAGTGTAAGGTGTTTGTGATGTGTTTGTGAATTATGCATCGCTGAGATGGGCATTGGGAGAATCCACCAAGGCTACCCTTTGCGTTTTGGAGGGGGACTGTGGGCTTGGTCAGTGGGCTTGGTGAATAGTTCTGTCTCAATTTGGTTGTCAGACAGTTGGAGTGAAACGTCAAGGAAGTGAGTCCTGTCATTATAGATGAGTCGAAAGTGAATTTGATGGTTGGGTGTATGTTGTTCATTTTTTCTTGCAGTTTAGACAGTGTTCTGGGTGAACCCGTCCAGAGAAAGAAGATCGTCTATGTATCGTTTCCATGATTTTGCGGGCTGGGTGATTGCGCAGAGTTGATGATATGTTTCTCTAAGCGGCATAGGTGGGAGCGACCGGTGTTTTGTAGATAATGTTTTCCGTTGAACTGAAAGTTATTCAGGTTGAGGATGAGTTCTAGTAATCGTATGAATTGATCTGTAGGTGGGTTCTTTTCCTTTCTGGTATTTAGGGCTTCCCGGCAAGCTTCAATGCCTTCCCCGTGTGGGATGTTTGTGTATAGGGAAGACACATCTGCTGTTGCAAGGATGGTTCTCGGAGATAGGGGATAGGAGTCTTTGTTTATTGTTCGGATGTGGTCTAGGAAGTGTGTCGTGTCTCTTATGTGGGAGGGCAATTCTTCGGTGAGGGGCCGTAGGTATAGAAGTCCAGGTATTTGGAGATTTGTACTGTAGGACACGAGCAGCCTGAAACAATTGGTCGGCCTGGGTTGTTGGGTTTGTGGATCTTCGGGAGAAAGTACAGATTAGGGGTTGCGGCAGTCTTGGGTATCAGACCTTTCTTTGTCTGAATATCTATGTCTAGTTCTTTTACCACCTTCTGAACTTCATCAAGATGGCTAGGTGTGGGGTCATGTGCAACTTTTTTGTAAGTCTTTTCATCTGATAACTGTCTTGCCCCTTCTGATATGTAGTCTTCTCTAGACTTTTCTTCTGTTTACGCATATGTATATCTGGAACACCGTCGGTCATGTATAAGTTGAGCATCCTTACACTCCTATATACACACACAGAGCGCGAATCGACAAAAGGGCGGATCCTTTATGGTCAAAATGCATACTTTTCTTCCAAAAGGGGGGGGGGGGGGGTTGGGGGCATGGGCCTGAAGTACCCCCACCCCCACCCTGGATCCGCCACTGATTGTGATGACAATTAGGGTTGAATCTGGATTTCCTTTTTATCGACTTGCGTTGATTCCTTTTTATTGACTCGCACTCTGTATATATGTACAGAGTGTGTCAATAAAAAGGAAACCCAGATTCAACCCTAGATATCTTTGCAATCAGTACATATAGATTTAATCAAAAATACTCAAATTGTAGCCTATCATGTTTCCTTTATATAGATTTAATAAAGGGTACTCATATTGTATAGCCTATCATGTTTCCTTTAATTTGACAACTTACTCAATAAAATCCAATAGTGGACAGCTGAAAAGTAACCTTTTCCTTGATTCGTGTCAAATTTGCCTCTGCTCAAGTTTTGAGTGAAATGGATGGTTCACCCCGAGGTTGATTGAATGATCTCCATTCCGGTTGAATGCACTCACAAAATAATGTAGTAACTTTTTGACACCATTCGGCCCAAACTTGGGGAAAGACGATTTTGACATGCTTCATTAAAATGGCCAGTGCTCAATCACCCATGATTATACATTTCGATTTTTTTTTTCTTTCTTCAAAAAAAATTCTTTACAACCTTAACAAAAGTTGCAATTTGTGCAGCAAATGAAATTTTGGTGGCACCACTTTCCATTGTTTTAATTCAGTTATGCGTGAATGATGAATAGTAAGGTGAAGGGGAGATAGAAAAGAAAAAAGAGAAATGATTGAGAGAGAGAGTTTTTTTTAAATTATTTTTCTTATTTATTTATTTTTATTTTATTTTTAATTTTTGATTTTTTTATTTGATTTTAATTTGAGTTATTCATTTATCTTTCTTTTTTTTTTCTTTTCTTTTGGAGGGGGACATTTCACTTGAAGTATGACCTACAACATAAACTGAAATTTCATCATAGCCTCTCCCTCTCCACAGATGTTTTATGTTGCCCTCCTAAACTGATTCCCAGCAGACTGCAATAATGCTTCTTTCTATCCCTGATACATTCATTGTTTTCTGCCTTATTAACAGCTCAATAAATTATTAGCATGGAATTGTATCTAGGACCAGGCGCGGATCCAGGGGGGGGGGGCAGCGGGCCCGCCCCCCCCCCCCCCCGGCCAAAAAAAAAAAGAGGGAAAGAGAGAAATAGAGAAGGAAAAGAAGGGAAAGGGAGAGAAGGAAAAGAAGGGAAAGGGAGAGAAGAGAGAAAAGGAAAAGAAGAAGAAGAAGAAGAAGAAAATTTGAAAAGGGGAAGAAAGAGGCCGGGGCCCGAAAGGGCCTTGCCTCCCCTGCGCCCAAAAAGAGTGAAGGAAGGGTGGGGGGGAGAGAAAAAAGAAGGCAAAAAGTGGAAGGAGTCCGGGGCCGAAAGGGCCTTACCTCCCAGGGTGTACACTGCAAAAACCAGGGTGTTAATTTAACACCATCTCGGTATCCATGTTGGGCTACACCAGATAAGTGTCAAAACAACACCAGTTAGTGTTAAAACAACACCAGTTTGATTCGAAACTGGTGTTGATTTAACACTTATCTGGTGTAGCCCAATATAGATACCGAGATGGTGTTAAATTAACACCCTGGTTTTTGCAGTGTAGTGTTGCCTGTTGCCTCCCCACCCCCCCCCCCCCCCATAAAAAGAGAGAGAGAGAGCAGGAAGGAAAGTAGAAAGAAGAAAAAAGAGGGGAAGTGAGAAGGAAAAGAAGAGAAAGGGAGGGAGGAGAGAAAAGTGAAAAAGGAAGAAAAAATTAAAAGAGGAAGAAGCGCGGAGGCCGGGGGGACCGAAAGGACCTTTCCTCTCCGTTCTCCCTCCCCCTCCCCGGCCAAAAAGAGGGAAGGAAGGGGAAGGGAAAGAGGAGAGAATGGGAAAAGAAAAAAAATGAAAATGAAAGAGGAAGAAAGAGGTCCAGGGACTGAAAGGGCCTTGCCTCCCAGGCCCCCTTGCAAAGGGGACCTGTTGCTTCCCCCCCCCCCCCCCCTTGCCCCCCCCCCCCACCCCCCCTCGCAAAGAGAGAGAGAGGAAGAGAGCGAGCAGGAAGGAAATTAGAAAGAACAAAGAGGGAAAGAGAGAAGGAAAAGAAGGGAAAGGGGGAGAGGAGAGAAAAGGAAAAAATAGGAAAACAAAATGAAAATGGGAAGAAGGATAACTAGTTTTGCTATATGTGCTGTATAATTAAAATGGTTTGTTTGTTAATTCTATTATGTCCAGTATTTTGTTGTTATTAATGTGTTTATAAAGTATTGCAAAGTCAAAAGCAATATTTAATAAAGATATTTCTCTAATGGGGAAAAAATCGGGCCTTTTCCACACCACCCCCCCCCCCACCAAAATGAGAGAGAGAGAGAGAGAGAGAGAGAGAGAGAGAGAGAGAGAGAGAGAGACGGAAAAGGGATCGAAAGAAAGGAGAGAAGAGGAAATAAAATAAAGAGAAGGAAAGAAAAGGGGAGAAGAATGGAAGATCGGGTTTCCCTCGAACAAGGTACGCTGGTGCAGATGGGTGAGAGAGAGAGAGAGAAAGGAAAGGGAAATGAAAAAAAGAAAGAATGAAAAAAAAGAAAGAAAGAAAGAAAAGGAGTCTGAGAGAAAAGTGATAAAACCCCAGAGGAAGAACAAAAAAAGGGGGGGGGGACAGGGGTGCAATCGAATGTTTACCGTATCGAACATTGGTTTGGATTTTTTTTTTACATCTTTATTTTCTGTAGGGTGTTGTCTATTCATTGGGTGAGTTTGATAAATATTTTGTCTAATATTTATACAATATTGCATATTATAGTTGTCTTCCCTGTAACCAGCTCTGAAGCTGAGAGGTCATTCAGCTGCATCAAACGACTGAAGGCTCGTTTAAGATCTACAATGGGGGAGGAGCGACTGAATGGCCTGGCCATGATGCTAATTCATCGAGACTTTGAAGTTAATGTCTCGCAAGTGGTTCGGACTTTCGCCGCATCGCATCCGAGGAAGATGCGTCTGTCGTTTGTACTCGACGATCCTGGAGATGACTTGTAAGGGTTTAACATGTTTAATAATCGATGTGGCTTATAGTATATATTTCTGAAAATTTAACTCGGACCAAGGGACAGCTATGCTCCGGAACCGAGTTGCCTCGGCAAATCCGAACTCGGTTACAAGTTTCAAGTTTATTTTATTCAAAACCTTCAAAAACAAAGGTACATGAACTCATCAGAAATATAAACAGCATAATATATTTTCAGCATCAAAATGCTCAGGTTGATAACAACAACAACAGCAAAGATTGATAAAGTTTAAAAAAAGAGAGAAAAAACAAACATAATAAAACAATATATACATGTACATGGGAAGATGAATTTACATAGTCTGCATGTGTGCATGTGATAAAAAGTACGAGTTGTGTTCTAGTTTCAAGTTTCAAGTTTATTCAAAACCTTCAAAAACAAAGGTACATGAACTCATCAGAAATTACACAATATATTTAAACAGCATAACATATTTTCAGCATCAAAATGCTCAGGTTGATAACAACAACAACAGCAAAAATTGATAAAATATGAAAAAAGAGAAAAAAACAACCAGAATAAAACAATATATACATGTACATGGGAAGATGAATTTACATAGTCTGTGTGATAAAAAGTATATGGGTTTACACAAACTAATCAATTCCTTACCCCTTGCTTGGAGCAGCAATTTAAATTTGAGAGTGGACGGATTCTGATAATAATACTTTTTGATTAACAATTTTCTCTTTTCTTTATAATAATCACATTCCAGTATATAGTGAAACTCGTCACCTACAGCATTCTTTTCACACTTTTCACACTTTCTTTGATCCAGGTGTATACTCATATATCAGCCAGAAACAACAGGAAGTTTGCTGAGGTTTCTACATCTGAATCTAGTGTATGTAATTCGGAGGTTGGGGGACAAAATATTCAAATACTTTTCATAAAAAAATTCATCCTCGAAATTCCAAGATAGGCTTATAAGGTATACAACGGTAGATGGCGACATAACACTTTTCTTCGCGAGAGAGCTAGCTAGAGCTAGCTAGCTAGCTGGGCTTGATCGAATATCGCTCAAGTAAAATTATAACTGTACCGAGTAGCAGAGTAATCTTTTGTGTCAGAATTACCGTACCGGTATTATGTTTTTCCAAAGAATGAATACGTGTAGTATATAGTTCCTACTCGTGTGTAATTTTCATACTTTTTAAATGTCATATTTTCTAATCACGGGAACGGATTGTAAACTAGTTTAGTGCTTGTTTGAAAAGGCATGTGACTTGTCGCCTGTCTCTAGCTCTGAAACTGTAACTGGAAAGCAGCCGGCAGGTGTGTAGTGTGTGTGGGTGGTGCATAGACTGTGTCGGTGACGTTGTTTCCCAAATAGAGATCTCATAATGGCGGATACAGCCGCCGAAAAGGCGAAACGTGAGCGAGAAAGGCACGCTTCTGAAACAAGTGGTGAGTATGAATTATTAATAAGATAGTTTATGCCAAGACTGGTGTATTCTTAGCCTTGGTGTGATATGATTGCTGTGTCATTTGAGAGAAAAATAATTTGTTGATTGTGCGAATGTCAACTTCAAGTTTCAACTTGTGTGTGTCAGCGGTCACCCTCTGAATGTGTGTGCAAGGAATATGCAAGCAAAAGCCCATCCTGAATGAATGATCATCAACTTGAGGGATCAAAATACATGTAACTTAGATCCTATTTCAGTCTGCATGGCATGCCCATGGTCTGCAGGGGGAAAGTAACTATACACAGCGCTGTACAAGCTGGCCATTCGAAAGCGTTGCGAAACGAGACTACAAAATTGCGACTACATGTAGGTCTAGGGCTAGGCCTAGGCTTTTTGATTAAAATACTGCCTTTCTTGAAGTAATTATATTTATAGTACCAAATCAAGCTTAAACTATTACTTTATTGCGCTCCCTAACTTAAATTTAGTTAACTAACTTACAACTTACCAAAAAATGTTGATTTATTGCGTCGTCTGCCATGTCTGCCCACAGTACATGTAGCTGTACTATCTCGTCTCGCAAACGGCAGAGGTGATTAATACAGCTAACTGGGCAGACATGGCAGACGACGCAATAAATCATCGTTTTTTTGGTAAGTTGTAAGTTAACTAAATTTAAGTTAGGGAGCGCAATGTTTAAGCTTGATTTGGTACTATAATTACTTCAAGAAAGGATGTAATTTAATAAAAAAGCAATTTTGTAGTCGCGGTTCGCAACTCTTTTGAATGGCCAGCTTGTACAGCACTGTCGCTTCGCGACAGCGCTGTGTATAGTTAGGGGGAAAGAAGACGTCAGACATAATTTAGCCTTAGGTAGCTCCACCACCACAGCCATTTGCCAATGGTCATGCTGGTGCTCCAGGTACAAATATCCAGAATCTACCTCGCCCTTAAGTTTGGTCGGTCGCATCGCTTAATTTTGGCAGGTATTATGAAAATTTGTACTGACATTTCCGGAGAAATGCTACAACTATCAGTCCGGAATTTTGATTTCATGATTTGATGATTATTTCAATGAAAAAAATGGAATTTCCTCGCCAATCTGAACTGCGCACACGCATAACTGCGCGATTCTGATAAAACAAAACACGAAACGAACACAAATTTTTCAAATTTATCATAGCGATAGGTGTTCATGCAAAGACGAGTCAAAATATTGAAAAATCTTATTTTATACATTATATTCACAAGCCTCAAATGTTGTCTCTTGCTTCAAAACTCCCAAAATGCATGTAAAATGAATGAGTGCGCAGACACAGGAACCATTGTTTTTATGCCTCCGCCCACCGTAGGTGGTGCCGGAGGCATTATGTTTTCGGGTCCGTCCGTCCGTCCCCTTTTCGTTCTCGCGATAACTTCAAAACCGTTTTTTTGGATCGGTTTGTAACTTGGCCCATGTATGCATATGGGAGGGACGATGAACTGATTTGATTGTGGGGTCTCAAGGTCAAAGGTCATAGAGGTCATTATATACATAAAAATGGTTCGTTCTTGCAATAACTGAAGAACTGTTCGACAGATCAGCTTCTAACCTGGCCCATGTTTGCATATGGGAGGGACAATGAACTGATTAGATTTTAGGGTCTCAAGGTCAAAGTTCAAAGGTCATAGAGGTCATTATACAGTGTATACAGAAAAATAGTTCGTTCTTGTGATAACTTAGGAATCGTTTGGCGGATCAGCTTCTAAGTTGGCCCATGTATTCATACGGGAGGGATGATGAACTGATTAGATTTTGGGGTCTCAAGGTCAAAGGTCAGAGGCATCATTATGTACATAAAAATGGTTCGTTCTCACAATAACTTCAGAACTGTTTGACAGAACAACCTCTAACTTGGCCCATGTATGCATATGTGAGGGACGATGAACTGATTAGATTTTAGGGTCTCAAGGTCACAGTTCAAAGGTCATAGAGGTCATTGTATACATAAAAATGGTTTGTGATGTATGTAGTCTAGGCCTACCTATTTTAGAAATTTCAAGGGGACAGTGGTCTATTTGCTATAAAATATCTATTTCCTTGGTGTATTTGATGATTGTAAGTCATCAATGGTAAGTTTTTTATTTGAAAATGAAATGAAATAAATTTTCTGTCTCCTGTGCTTTTTAAGTGAAAAGATTTGAAATTTTGTTGGACCAATCCTTTTTAGAGTGTACATTATGCCATACATTTCCAATCTGGTGATGGCGGAGGCATAAATTCTGACCGCGCGCGGTCGAAGATTCATCTAGTTTCAATGTTGAAATGACACGGCCGCCGTTTTTCTTGTGAAAATGGCATTGTTTTTACTCTAATTTTGATATTTTTTGCAAACATACTCTTTAGAATATCATGAATAATATAAAATTAAGCTTTAGAGAAATATTAACAAAATTATTGTTCATTTTCAGGTCAAAATCTTAGGTGCGCAGACATAGGGCTCCCCATCATACAGTGTACCGTCAATTCAAATGACTCGATCACACACTGCGATCGAGTCATTTGAATCGACGATACAGTATGAGGGAAGATCGGCTCGGCGAGGAAATTCCTTCTTGTTTTCATCGAAATAATCATCAAATTGTGAAATCAAAATGTTGGCCGTGGCGGTGGAGCTCCCTGGAGTTACGTCAGACATAGACTACCATAGACATGTACAGTAAATAAATGCACAAAATTAAACGCTAGGACTAACTGTTGTATGGTAATTGGTAAGGCCTAAGGAGTACCTACTAAAGCTACGCACCCCGCAAATTTATGCGCAATGCGATGCGTTTAATGCGCCAAACTTTTGGTGTGACTGAGCAACAAGATTATCATTTACGTTTGCCAAACAAAAGTAATGAGTGATTTATCTTTATTTTTGTGATATTATTTGGAAATCGGGCAAAATTCACATCAGTCGGCTTCAAAATCAAAATTTGCATTTATCTATGGTGGTGACCATATTTTGCACACGACCTAAGTTTGCTCACAGGGCAACATATCGAAAACTAGAAAAGAATCCAAAATATTGATAAAACCATTAGATAGAGGAAGCTAAAATTACCTATTGTAGGGATGATATTTTGTTCTGAATTGGGTGAGAACTTATGAAGATATTGACAAAAGATCAGCAAATTTTGCTACGTTTTTATCAGTTTCCGAAAAATATTAAGTTACGGACAAGGATCTAGAAATCCTCATTTTGAGAGGAGATGTCATCAAACTTGTAAGTGAAACGTGATACCAAATGATTGTATGATATTTTGTCTTGCAAATGATGCAATTAAAGCTCATACATTGTATGTATGGTGGCATGGAACCCCTAAACGTACAGAGCAAAATATTCTGGGTGATGAGATGGGTGCACTTTATTAAAGATAACTGACTTAAATGATACAAAGAATGTGATAGATTAAAATATGAAAACTCAATGAAAGACAGAGGGAAAGGAAGAGTATGAGGATAAAATTATGTGAAGAAAGAATATTAAAGAAAGCTACAAGTAGAAATGGATCCTAAAGTGAAAATAAATGTGTCATATGAAAATCAGAGAATGAGCACAAAAAATGGAAAGAAAAGAAAGGAAAATTAATAAAAAAGATGAAAAGTTACAAAGGAAAAAAAGTGAACCAAAGACAAAATCTGAAAAGACAAATAAAACAAACTCGAAGCGTCTGCTTGTAAACATTCATTGTTATTACAATGCATGTGCAAATCGCGGTTGTTTGTAATTGTTCGTAATCCGATTCACCATGTATTTGGTATCAAATGAAAAAAGCGATTTTACTGTTACATTTTTGTACTATTACTGTCTACTACAGTATCAGTTAAATTTCATTAAGAGTCATTCCAGCATGACAGACAGGACATCTAACCCTCAATTGTTGATGTTTTTACCTAATATTTTGTATTTTATTTAAAAATGAGGATTATTTTTATGTACATTTGATCCTTTGTATTTGCTCTGCAAAATGTGGATTCTTTTCCCCCAATTCCCCCCCCCCCCCAAAAAAAAAAAAAAAAATGTGGGCAGGGCTTCAAGTTCATGAATTTTCCATGCCATTTCTGCTTTGATACTTTTTTTACTAAGCTCTCCTCCTTGGAAAATCTTGAAATAAAATGTGTTTATTCAAGTTATTACTTATTAGTGCCTTCTTGAAACCTGCTAGTATACATTTGAAATTTCTTCTGCTTTGGGGGAGAAAATCCCCCAAAAGTTAGGACAGATGGGACACATTGAGATTGTACACCAAAGGAAAATTTTTTAAGACAACAAAATTTCCAGCATTTAATACATGTTCTAAAGGGGAAGTCCACCCTGATTACACACGTTGGTTTTAAAAGAAGCAGAAAAATTCAGTGAAGGTTTGAGCAAATACGATCAGAAATAAGAAAGTTATGAATTTTTGAAGTTCAAACCCAACTTGGCAACTCCGTGACCTATCTTGTGAGCTCCTCTCCCATTTGTCCTGTACCCAAATAATCATTAATTTAGATTTTCTCTAAAGAAAATATTCAATTGGAATCATGTACATGTACATGTATGTATGCACATCTGGTTCAGTGACGTAGATACGAACACACTTTCTATTGTTAGTGGGGGAGATGATGAATAGATCATCCCCTCCCCCCCCCCCCCCCCCACACTGACAATGGATAATTATGCATGTCTACGTCCATGCTCACGTTTAATCATTGCTCACATGTTTTTACACAAAACCTGTATGAAACCAATATATTCCTTCATCAAACACTAAGAAAATTACAATTTTATGATATTTTTCTGTACTGAGCAAATGAGAGAGGAGGTTGCAAGATACGTCATAGCATTGCCAATTTATTTGTTACCGGATTTTGCTCAAACTTTCACTAATCAGTTTCTCTCATTTTTCTTCTGTTATTCAGATCAACATAATACTATAAATACTAGGGTGGACTTTCCCTTTAAATTGTCATCTTGAATACAATAAAAAGCAGCAAAAGGATTTTAGTTTTTATCCATTGGAAAATATTCATGTAGTCCCATTTATATATTTTGCTGTATATATGTAAAACTTGACATCTATGGGACATCATTTTTTCATTGAAAATTATCTTCATGAATTATTGTATTCCATCAAGTACATGTATGCAGCAGAAATTAACTTCCCCCTACCAAAGGGCAAGACTTTTATTGCAAAATACATGAAAAGACATGAAACAGAGCTCAACCTCTACACATGAATAAAGCTGCAAGCAAGGAATGCACGATAAGTTCCTTCCATAATTCCCTGAGAACACACCAAGCAAGTGCTTGAATTATGCATCAAGTGCCGCCCATTCAGACGGTATTGAATAATGCTCAGGAAAGACGACATTCATCATGTACATGTGCAAGTGCTCCAATCTTATGATTACAGTTACTGTAGCTCCACTAAGACGGAGAAATCTGACATTCCCAAGGCAACAATAATCTTGAGGCATGTTGCCATGGCGATGTGATGGAGAGTTTGCAGGAAAAATAGGAAAAATGGGAACCATCTGACTCTGACTCTTGCGCACATCATGATTGGGTTTACATGTCTTTGTTTAGATAATATTCAATCAGGATATTGCACTGCAATTACAATTTTAGCTTCAATTTTTTCACTATTAAAGTGTAGCAACAGTTTACTGGTTTTATATTAGTTTCAAGAATCTTGCTCAATACAAATGTATATATGCAGATTTATTTCAATACAACTAAGTGATACATGTATATGAGGAAGACATGATTTTTAGTGGCATCTGAAATTACATCAATTTTTTTATTTAGTAATGACATGAATAACTATATTTTTCCCTTGACTTTTTTCTTTGTAATTTGTAGGTAAAAACTCATCAGTAAGGCTGTCTTCAAAACCGAAACCTCTAGATGTAAGTATCATTGTACAGGATTTTTATCTTAGTTTCATAATTCATGCATGTATATGTTCATATGTTTGTAGGCATACAGAAATTGATAAATATTATGAATCCATGTCCAAAATATGAGAAATTGTTTCTGAGGAGGTACATGTAGGACATTTCTAGTAAAATATAATACCACAGAGATAAACTACCATCTTCCTGATAATACTGCAGAAAGGACAGTTTAAATGTGAATTCTCTTGTCAAATTGAAATATATTTCAGTGTATGCATGTAGATTCCTGTGATTCTGTTTGACCCTTTGATGTTGTAGGGACAAAGACTTTTTTTATCCTAAATGTTTTCTACATGTACATGTACTGAATGTCATGAAAAAATAACTCGGTCTCAAAGTTCTCAAACTACAAATGACACTAATAAAATTGATTTCAACATGCAGGATAACGGTGCTATGAAGAAAATAAAAAACTGAATATTAGTTTGGTCTGCAGTGTACAAGGCCTGCATGTTTGCTACTAAATTGTGTTTTGTTCACATACCGTACACTAACTAATGATTAAACAGGCAGTGTGTGTGTGTTTGTGTGTGTCCCTGTGAGTGGGTGTTTTTAGGAATGTCCACTATTTATCTGTCCACATAAAATATTTTACTTGGTGATATTCATCATTCGTGATAGTTCTGTTATTATAATGTAAAGGTAGTATGACTTTGCAGACATTATGAAGATTCTGGATACATGTATTTCTGCCAACCTAGCCTTCGGTTGGTTGTTCTGTTTGTTCATGTACATGTACAGTTGTTGGTAAAACAAATGCTTTGGATTGCCTAGAACAATAATAATTATGGTTAGTACTCGAAAAGGTAGAACAGGGGGTGGTATTCTGAGATTTATTTTATCTTGATTTTACTGTAAAGATTTTAGTTGTCATAACAACTTTTAAATTGCAACATTTCATTGGTGTTTGCGCAGATGAATTCTGTGTATACAGCCACTTTTGCGCAGTCATTAACCAATGATGCGCCATAAGCGTACATTTTGTTATGACACTTATTACCGGTACGTGTTTCACTAAAATCAAGATAAAATAAATCTCAGAATACCACCCCACGACTTGATATAATTTGCACTATTTAGAATTTGGAAATTTACACATACAGTGTAGTTTGGTTACCAAAAATTGAATATTTGTACAAATTTCCCTCTCTTGCTACACTGTAGGTGCAAATATTGGCCCTACCTGTACATGTTTACTTGTTATTAATATGCTGTCTAATTCATGCATTTTGTCTCTCCCATCACTCCTTAATTCTTGCCAACTTCCACTTATATATGTATGTTTGTGTACAGTGTATGTGACTGTTGATTTCGGTTGCATTAGCCGAACCACTACTTGCATTCATTTCAGCTGTAAAGTGGAATGAGAAGAAAGTTTAATACATATTCAGGGCTGTCAACTTTGAAAAACTGCTTGGAGGGAGATTCATGTTTTTATGCCTCCGCCAACCGAAGGTGGGTGCCGGAGGCATTATGTTTTCGGGTTGTCCGTCCGTGCGTCCGTGCGTCTGTCCGTCTGTCCCACTTCTCGTTACAGCGATATCTGAAGAATCATTTGAGGTAGGAACCTCAAACTTGGTACTAGTATGTATCACCATACGAAGATGAACTGATTAGATTTTGGGGTAAGTAGGTCAGAGGTCACAGAGGTCAATTTACATGAAATTATATGAAATTACTGTTTTTTAGCACCGCTACCTTGATATCTCAAGAACTGTTTGAGGTAAGAACTTCAAACTTGGTACTAGTACATGTATGTATCCCCATACGAAGATGAACTGATTAGATTTTGGGATAAGGAGGTCACAGAGGTCAATTTACATGAAATTTCATGAAATTACTGGTTTTTAGCCTCGTTACTGCGATATCTCAAGAACCGTTTGAGGTATGAACTTCAAACTTGGTACCAGTATGTATCCCCATAGAAAGAGGAACTGATTAGATTTTGGGGTAGTTTTACATTGTTATCACCATATCTCAACTAATTTGTATTCATGACTAGGAGGAGATAAGTTGGGTTATATTGTAAGGTCAAATGTCAAAGAGGTCAGTTAACATGTAATTAGAGGCTTTTATTCCGGTTAACACAATATTTCAAGATCAGTTTGAGCCATCAACTGAATTTAGGCGGAGATATATAGGAGACGCAGTCGCATTCATCTTGTTTTCCCCTGAAATTCTGAGAAGCTCCCCCCCCCACAAAAAAAAAAAAAAGAAGAAGAAGGTCATCAGCGTTTTTCAGCTGTCTTTTTACTCTAAAATTCTCTGAGACGCAAAAAAAAAAAATCATCAGCGTTTTCGGCTGTCTATTTACTCTAAAATTCTCTGACAAGAGGTTTGTTCATAAAGCGGGAGAGCGGGAGGAAGGGCGTGGTGGCAGGAGTCTCCCGCCACGGCGCTGGTGGGACGGCGGGAGAACGAGCATGGTGGCGTGAGACTCCTGCCAAATGCAGAAGGGTTGACAGCCCTGCATATTGTATGTATACTGTAAAATAAATTAATAATTAATGATTGATGATTCAATTAGGTCAGTTTGAAATGTAGACTTTTGTATCAATGACTTGATGATGTGACAGAAATCCTAAAATTATGAGAAAATGACATGAATAGTCTGTATTTTGTCTAAAGATGCACTTGGAATCGAATAATGAATCTGAGGTGACATAAGAGAGTTGTGCAAATGTGTTTTATGCTTGTATAACATGTAGTAATCAAAGAATATCTTTTGGAGATGCAGAACTGTGTCTTTACAATGGCTCGATTGGCCTACAGTGTAGAGCTGTTAATTTTTCTGAAATCATAAGCAATTGTACATCATGCATGTCATGAGTGTAGCATCTTGGAATGCAGACATTATAACAGACTGCAGTTAATGTTCATGTAGGGCATTAGTCCAGCTTGTTGAAAAGGAAATGAAATTCTCACTTCTGTGAGAAGTACTGTATATGGGAAGAGGACATTTCTGAGAATGTTAATAAATTCCTTATAATTAACAATGTTTAAAGGCCCATATTCAGCCTGCCAAGTACTGTACATGTACATGTATGCATTGGTGCCCTGCAGTTTCCAATGTATGCAGGTGAAAGCTTTAGGCCCAACCTTTCTGATTTTAAGCCTCCACCATATACATGTACATGTACATGTACCTGTACTGTATTAGATTTAATAATAATAATAGATAATTATATAGCGCAAAATGCTAAAGCCTCTAAGCGCTTTTTAGAAGTGAAGAGAAAATACATGTATTATATTGAGTAATTAATACACAACATAAACATTTTAGTGATACATTTTATAAAACAGTACATTCAAGCGTAGGCAACATTAAACAAGTAGGTTTTTAACAAGGATTTGAAAGTGTTCACATCGTTTGCTGTACGAATATGAAGTGGTAAGTCGTTCCATAATGCAGGGGCGGCATGTGAAAATGATCTTTGTCCATAGGATGTAGATGAAATGCGGCATGGAAGTTGAAGAAGGGATTGAGATGAAGAGCGTAGAGTCCGTGATGGGATATAACATTGTAGGAGACCAGATAGATATGTAGGAGAGAGTCCAGCCATTGACTTAAAGGTGAGGAGGTTAATCTTGTAGGTGATACGCATGTTAATAGGTAACCAGTGAAGATTTTGAAGAATAGGTGTAATGTGGTAAGATGGAGGGACGCGTGAGATGAGGCGGGCGGCTATGTTTAGGATACGTTGGAGTTTAGTAAGATCTTTACCAGGGAGACCAAAAAGAAGAGAATTGCAGAAATCAAGTCTGGAGGTGACAAGGGCATGAACTAATCGAGTTACAGTGTCATCATCAAGATAACGACAAATTTTACTGATCTTTCTAATGGCCATGAGTGCTGACTTACAAAGATGATCGATCTGGTTTACATGTAGTTATTATATCAAATATTTAAGAATGGGACTGCATTTTTACTGCGCACAGAGAATTATAAGAAATTATAAGAAATTATGCATTAAATGCAATTTACGGAATAATACACATGTCTACACTGTACACGTATGTAACATGTGCATTTAATGCATAATTGGCATGTGTATCCATACAGTGTGTACATTGTGTATGTAGGCCTACATATGTGTGTGAATATGCACAACATTGTGCAGTGTACATTTTAGCTTTAATAATAATAATAATAATAACGCGATGCTTATATAGCGCATATCACTGCCATTGCGTCTCTATGCGCTTAATAATAAATATTATTACCCCGGTCATTGGATTCTGGCATGCCCGCACACAATGTATGCACATTCTCCACTCCCTGGGGAGCATTCCAGCAGTGGGCAGTACAATGACGCTCACATGCTAAGCAAAGGACATTACCTTTCGCCATCCTACCGGGTACCCATTTAACACCTGGGTGGAGAGTGGCAAATGTAGATTAACGTCTTGCCAAAGGACGCTAGTGCTGCGGTGGGATTTGAACCCCGAACCTTGTGGTTCACAGTCCGGGGACTTATCCACTGATCCACAACACCTCTGATCCACAACACCTCTTTATATCCTGAAGAATTTTACTTTGTGCTAGTTTGTACATTATAGATGTGAAACCAAAATTATGCTGGTGGAATAACTTAGTGAAATATGGAGTTATACTTGTATAGTATAGATTACAAGCATACATACAGTACAGTACATGACATACCATTTATAATTGTATCCTCCGGCATACTGCCGGGGGATACTTTGGATTCAGCAGCGTTTCGCCGCCGCCGCCGCGTCACATTCTTGTGTGCGCTCTAGCGGTCACATTTCTCGACGAATTTCTTTCAGACTTCCTATGGACGTGTATCTTGGTAAAATCTGGACCCCTATAGTTTCTGGTGATGCTGCCCCCAGTGTTCCGTCTTTTATAGGGTAAAAGGCCATATTTTTGGGGAAAGTTTGTGTGCGCTCTAGCGGTCACATTTCTCAACGGATTTTGTTCAAATTTTGTATGAAGGTGTCTCTTGGTAAAATCTGGAACCCTATAGATTTTGGTGATGCTGCCCCCAGTGTTCCGTCTTTTATAGGGTCAAAGGTCATATTTTGATAGATGTCTTGTGTGTACTCTTGTGTGCGCTCTGGCGGTCACATTTCTCAACGGATTTTTTTCAAATTTTACATGAAGGTGTCTCTTGGTGTAATTTAAAAACCTGTAGTGTTTGGTGATGCTGCCACCAGTGTCCCGTCTTTTATAGGGTCAAAGGTCATACTCCAGGACATGTCGTGAGTGCACTCTGCAGGCCACATTTCTCAATGGATTTTGTTCAAATTTTGTATGGAGATGTATCTTGGTATAATCTACACATGTTTAATTTTTCGTGATGCTGCCCTCATTGTTCCGTCCTTTATAGGGTCAAAGGTCATTTTTCCATTTCTTGCACTCTTACTTCTGCATTTCTTGACGGATTTCGTTCAAATTTTGCATGAAGGTGTCCCTTGGTGTAATCTAAAAACCTGTAGTTTTTGGTGATGCTGCCACCAGTGTCCCGTCTTTTATAGGGTCAAAGGTCATACTTCAAGGGATGGCGTGAGTTCTCTCTGCAGGCCACATTTCTTGATGGATTTCTTTCAAATTTTGTCTGGAGATGTATCTTGGTATAATCTACACATCTTTACTGTTTGGTGATGCTGCCCTCATTGTTCCGTCCTTTATAGGGTCAAAGCTCATTTGTCCCTTTTGTGCACTCTTACTTCTGCATTTCTTGACGGATTTCATTCAAATTTTGTATGGAGATGTATCTTGGTATAATCTACACATATTTAATTTTTGGTGATGCTGCCCTCATTGTGCCGTCCTTTATAGGGTCAAAGGTCATTTTTCCATTTCTTGCACTCTTACTTCTGCATTTCTTGACGGATTTCGTTCAAATTTTGCATGAAGGTGTCCCTTGGTGTAATCTAAAAACCTGTAGTTTTTGGTGATGCTGCCACCAGTGTCCCGTCTTTTATAGGGTCAAAGGTCATACTTCGAGGGATGGCGTGAGTTCACTCTGCAGGCCACATTTCTTGATGGATTTCTTTCAAATTTTGTATGGAGATGTATCTTGGTATAATCTACACATCTTTACTGTTTGGTGATGCTGCCCTCATTGTTCTGTCCTTTATAGGGTCAAAGCTCATTTGTCCCTTTTGTGCACTCTTACTTCTGCATTTCTTGACGGATTTCATTCAAATTTTGTATGTAGGTCCATTATAGATTACACCTCTACAGTTTTTGGTGATGCTGCCTCTAGTGTTCCGTCTTTCATAGGATCAAAGGTCATATTTTAGTGGATGTCTTATGTGCGCTCTGAGGTCATATTTCTTCCGAATTTTCTATAAAAATGCATTATACTGTAATCTACACAAATCGTTTTGGTAATGCTGCTCCTGGTGTTGACAATATTCCGGGCCACTGGCGGCAATTTCTACACCATCCTTTTGTTTGAGGGAGGGGATGGGGGAGGGTTTGTCCCTCCTTCAAATCGCTGCCAGCGCCGGGGGATACATTTCGCATTGCGCGGCACGAGGAATGCACATTTCTAGTTCCATCCTGGTCATTTTGATAGTGTCTACAATATCACTGCACATGGTCATACAAAAAGCCATTGTTAAATTACAATGTCCATTGCAAATCTGTTGTCACGTTGTTAAAATTGTTTCTGGTGTTTTTGTATTTAAAGTGCTTTGTACATGTATGATCTTTAATATTAAAGAAAAAGGTGCTACATGTAAATGTATGGAAGTATTATCATTAATATTATTATAGTTTTTGTTAATTATTGTTGCTATAATTATTGATGTAGCTATAATTATTGATGTAACATTCAGACCTGCTGTGGCGGTGACCACATGCATGGGGGGATATCTTGCACATAAAGAATACATTCTGGGGGCTTTTCCCCTATAACAGGGTTTCTCCTGAAAATCTGTATTAAGAGGAACATGCACCTGTTGGTAAAAAGTAGTCAAATACTGGTAGTGTTTTTCTTGTCTCCCTTGAGTGGCCTTCACATGTACATGCATGTACATGTATGATCATATGATATGCTTGACTACACATACTTTACATAGTATATACCGTAAGTCAGTGGCTGATCCAGGATTTTGTGAGGGAGGGGTCTCTTCTTAACTAAAAAAAAATCTCTGACAAGCAAAAAAAAAAGGTCTTCAGCATTTTGGGGGTGTCTTTTTATCCCCAGGGGAGGGTCCCTGCCCCCCCCCCCCTGGATCCGCCCCTGCCGTACGTGTAGTTACATGTATACATGTAAATGTACAATTTTGCAGTCAGGGGGTTTGCCTGACATTTGACTTTTGTGAGAGGAAGGGACCTACATGTTTTCTCCACACTTTAAAGGACAATTAACCCCACATGATATTCTAGATGCGGTATTGTCTGCTACGTCTTTCCATGGAGGCTGCCATTTTGTGCATGACACGGATCATTAGGTACCATATGCATTGATAATAGCCTACCTTTACAACAGATACGTCGCTTTGTTCTGATTTTATTACGATTGTTATTGGCCATGGGCCTAGATAATTGACGACCCATGAGTTCTAATAGCCATCCTGTAATGCAGATTCCTCGCTTTGTTTTGGTATTGTTACGATTGTCTCCGTCCTTGACGTCAATTCTCCGTCTCCACGTACAGAAAGTATATTTTTATGAACAAATTAAGACCTTTTAAAAAATATATAAAACTAAACTTACATTTCAGAATATGTGACTATATCTAATATATATTTGTCCTCTAAAAATCAATTACAAGTTAACGATGAAGGAAATATTACTTGGGATGAAAAATATTTTCGTGTACACATAAAGTAATGGCAGCCCCCTTATTATTGCTAGCAGACAATAACTTGGCTGGAAAATAGTGATTTATATCTATATCCTGTGTTTTTACATGAAATTGCATGTATCAAATAAGAGGCATATACTACACCATTCAAAATAAGCTAATTCATACGCTGAGGTTAATTTCCCTTTAATTCCCTTTTGACAATTTCATGATCTGTTCTTTTCTGTTTGCAGCAAAGCATGACGGGGTCAGAGTTGGATCCCAATCGTGCTGGGAGCACCTCCAAGCAGAAGAAAATTGGCCACAGGAGAGTGGACACATATGGTCAGGTCACATATAAGAAGGTGAGGAGCAACATTATTTTTCAGACACGACACTATGACATCTTCTGTGCTCTGGGCAGCAAATCCCCCCCCCCCCCCCCCCTCCCCGCAAAAAAACACACCAATCAAAAAAAAAAAGAAAAGAACTTTAATTTGGATGATAAATAGCTTATTCTTTCTATTCCTAAGAAGAAACATGTATGCAGTATGGAGTGAAAGCCCCCAAAAGGAAAGCAAAATATGACAACTGAAAATCCAAGTGTGATTTTAAACCCGACCCCATTCTGGTGAAAAAAATAACACTTAAAATCTCTTGAACATATGAGTGAACCTGATTTTGTACAACTTAAAGATATTATAAGGAGGCAGAGAAGTGGAATTCAGTCATCTAGCCTACTATGTTGACTAGCATATATATACCTATTTGTTCCTTCAGAAAAAAATTGATCAGTTAATACCAATTTTGTAGTCAGATGGGAGTGATAGTAATAATCAACCTTGTTTCAACGGCAGTGTAAACAACGAGTCTGACACGCACATGAAATTCATCTCTCAAATTTAAAGTGATAATACTTAATTGATGTACATGTAGGTGTTATCTGATGGTATTGAAATGGGGCTAAAAATAAAAGCAAATGTACACGCATGAATTATTTCAGTTGTGATGGTGAAAATTTGTGTTCGATTATACCACCAATTTAGACCTGCCTGACCTACATGTACATGCGTGTAGTCCCACCTACTTTGATTTGAATAACCCCTATTAGTTCAGACGAAAGCAAATTTATCACATGCAATCATCTCAAAGTCAAAGGCTTTTCAGTTCTGAACTAACGTCAGCACCTAATGTGATCATAACGAAAAATAAAACAAGTGTTTATCGTAATCTGATTGTCCTCTTTGTGGCCCTGCCTGTACTTTTCCTTGCCAAAGAGAGATTTGCTTGTTCTCATTTCATTTTCAAAGCAGGTCTTTGATATCATGCTTGCCCAGAAATGAAAATTTTGGATTGCTTTCATGTCAAAATAACAAACTCTCATTTGATTAGTGATCTATTCTCTTGCTAATTGCTATTGTATGGGTATCTGGGTATCTGGTGTGTTAGCTGACTTGATATCCAAAATGAAAGTCCATGGTATGTTTGCGGAGGATGTTATGGTCACTCACCAATGCCTCGTATCTTTGAAACTGCAACCTGTGGCACTGACCAATGAATTTGTTCTCTTATGCCAGACCTCTTCGTCCACTCTTATGGCCGCCATTCAACTGGGCATTGGTCATTCAGTGGGCGGCTTGTCGGCCAAGAAAGATCAGAGGGAGAGAGATGTTTTACTCCAAGATTTCACAGTGGTGGAAAGTGTCTTCTTTCCCAGGTAAAAACAACATTTACTTTGATAATGAAATATATGAAAATAATGTACATGCTCTTGACCATAGTTTCATACATAGTTACGAATATAGAACGAATATATTTACTCTAAGTTATGGCGATTTCTTTGTACAATTTTTGGTGACAATTTATGGATGTAAACTGCTTTGCATATGTTATATGTATTTGTTGCTTTGTTAGGGAAGCTTCAGACAAGATTTTTGTAGTAAAGGCAATATTTGTGTACAAAGTATGCCTAATAATGAATCATTATTATAAAACTTCAATTTTTATGTGTACATGTAATGTAATTAAAGTATCTGTCCTACAAGTAATTTTCAATTTCTCATATATTTCAGGTCATGAATTTAGCCATTTTAGAGGATTTTTCTTTTTGAAGGAATCATTTTGAAAATATTCTGTACACAGTGTCGTTATCAAGATTGTTCACTAACAAAAATCTGTGCAGCTGTAGGAGCATTAGCGAATATGACCTTTGACCTCATATATCTCATAGGAGAGTGAGTGTACTGGTACATTGAAGGCGTTTCCCATTAATTCCAGAGTAGTGATGTGAATGAGTAGGTGGTGATTAGAAATCCAAACAGAATGGGAGGCAACCAAAATGCAAGCATGTATTTTCATACATGTGTTGAACTGTCCTGATGTGATCTCTTTCTCTGTATGATCACATTTCTTGAGGATGAAATTGCAATTCATTATCAAAGATATTTCTTTACCAGTATTTAGATTGGAACTTTGATGTGTGCATACCTACATGATTGAAAATGGTATGGGACAGGGAGAGGGGGAAATTACAAAGAATATATATAAGATAATTACTCGGAACAGGAAAGAAAGAAAAGAATATCATTTAGGGGGAATGCTGTAGCAGGCATGCAATGAAAGTATAGATCTCAAGCATTTGTAAATATGTGAATTATGAGTAGGCCTGTACCTGACATGTGTATTTACATGTACAGTACATTTGTAAATCTTGTTTGGTATGCAATTTTTTTGTTATTATGATTATTTTTTTGTTCTTAGTATTGTTGTTGCTGCTATTATTGTTATTATTACTATTATTATCATTATTAAAATTATCATTCATATTATTAATAGTAATAGTAGTAATAGTATTACTATTCATACTATTATGATTATGCTTATGATTATTATCATGATTCATTGCTATCATTATTTTCAAATCAATGTACATACATAAAATTGAGGAAGTGGGGGTGGAGGAATGGAAGTACATGTATATGAAAAATGAAACGCGAACTATTAGGAATAGACTAGAATACATTTTTCATTTTAAGTGTATAATACTGATGAGGCTATCCTGGGTAAACAAGACATTATTATTATGGAAGTCTTACTGGTCAAAGTTAGAATATGACCAATTCCGCATTTTCACAGCTAAATTAATTCACACACATGTACATAATGATTGAGGAATAATCTATACATGTTATGTAATAAATCAAGTTTTGCTCATTTTGATTTAAAGGGGAAATGAAAGTCATACTTATTAAAAGATGTCAATTTGACTATTTTCAAAACCAAATCAATGAACACAACAATAAATATATGTCAGGGTGACTCATTTCATCCGACTTGTTTACCTTCTGCCTGAAAAATGGGTGTGTCCAGTTTTAGGGAGAGATGATTCGCTTGATTTAATTGATCATTATAATGATAGATCTTGATCATCAAAAAATCATGTAGGTTAACTGATATTAGCCTACATGTACATGCGCAAGTTAATCCAGTGGGGCCTATTATACATATTGACCTGGTTTAATTACAATTTCTGTTGTCAGGAAGCCATATCTTCAGTGTAAATTGTACAGCATGTCACGATAACATGTATTGAATGGGTATATTGTATTGAGTTTAAAATGCAATATGCAGAGTGGTGCTTGGAAAATAAAGTACTTGCCTACATGTACTTGTACATTTCCCTAAATGTATATTGAACATACTTGTATACCAACCAAAGTGCACTTTCACCATGTACATAATAGTAAAGCAAATTTTGGCAAGTGAAGCAACTCAAGCAAGATACTCAAGTGTTTTTTTTCTCAAGAAATCAACAGACTCTTTTTATAACTTTTTAAGTAAATAATCTTAATACCTCATTATTAAATGTACATGTACATGTATTTGTAATGTTTGCAAAATGCAGTCTGCAGTTCACTGAAGTACATGTACTACAGTACATGGATAGTTTTGGCCATTGCCATTATAAGCAGTCAACTTATTTGCTGTACTACATCTTTTGAAGTTTGTATGTTTTAAAGGACTACATTGACATATACACATGTAGTCAACGTGTAATTTTAAATGGTAGATTTAAGAAAGAATACAGTCCACACAAACAAGGATTAAATTATGCTTCATGAACTGAATGTTTATCAACATTTTTAATCTGAAGTAAGAGGAAATGTGGTTTAGTCATGCTATAACTTATGAGCAAAACATGGCAGTATCAGATAACATCATACTTGTAATTGAGAGTTTCTTTGTCATTTGTGATGTTACAGGGCAACATGTTTTTGCTGTATGTAGTGATTCGGTGACCAAATAATTTGATCATCAGACTACATGCATGTTTTCAGTGCACTTACAAAAATTGAAACTTGTCATAACTGTTTGAGGAAAGCGAGTAGCCAGCTGAATGTGATGTTCTACATGGATTCAAAGTGGATTTTGTGCAAGTAAAAATTTCTTCAAAAACCATTGATAATCTGGAATAAACCTTTTTTGTAGAGAGACATTTCATCTGCAGTTCAATATTTCAAGTTGAGCCTACTGTTCAAGTTAATGTAGATTTTGCATACCTTTACATGTACATGTATCAATTAGTACTACGCACTTAGATTTCTTGATGTCGTTCCAAATGGTTTCAACTTGCAAATTATAGAGACCAACTCATAAAGTACTGTCCATGCACTTTGACTTAGTGATAAATGAGGTCAATTGCCGGTTCTACATAACATGCTCTGGCGAAAATTGCTCTGCTGTCAGTTTCCTTGACCAAACATAAACGTAACCCTAAATCTAACCCTAACCTAAAACCCAATGGCACCCCTAACTGTTCCCTTTAGACATGTTATCTTTAATGAAATAAAACCTGGAGCATATGTCTGTGTCTTGAGGAAATGGTGGGTCACCCATTCGCCATCTTTCATCCCATGTGTGAATAACACATAAAGTAGATGCTTTTAAACCATGCTTTACTGTGTGTGTTTTTTTAAAATCTTCCATTGCAGTGAGGGCAGTAACATCACACCTGCTCATTCCTATCCTGAGTTCAGATTCAAGACCTATGCTCCCATTGCATTCAGATATTTCAGACAACTCTTCGGTATTCAGCCAGATGACTTCTTGGTAAGTAGTCAACTAAGTACATGTAATGTAGGTACTTGTAACTGACAGAGATTAATATGTATTTGTAAGTATATGGTCTAAGCAAATTGTGACTGACAGAGATTAATATCTTTGTTGAAGCATTGTAGTAATGAAATGGATAATATATGAAATGATACATGTGAACTGCAAGGTACGGGGTTCGAATCCCTGCCGCAGCACTAACATCCTTTGGCAAGACATTTAATCTGTATTTGCCACACTCAACCCGGGTGTAGTAAATGGGTACCTGGTAGGATATATTCCTTGAATGCACTGAGCGCTATGGTAATAATATTCAAAGTCCTTTGGAAGCACATAGAGATGTTATATCATAATGTGATATATGTGCTATTATACAAATGTTACTGCTTTGAGGGGCACGGTTAAGAAAACTGGCCCGAGGTGAGCTCACAACTGTGCTATACCCTGAGACGACAGTCGAGGGGCATAGGACACACACAAAAAAGAAGCAGTCAACATTTGTTTTATATACCGCATCTTTCGTTAGCTCAGAAATTCATTTCAAAGACAGATGAAATACGGTACCGTAATGTATTTCTCATCGATCGTTCTTTAAAAATTTTGTTTGGTGTTGTATGTTGCCGGCCGCGCTCCCCACGTATCTATCTAAACTGCCATAGCTAAGCGCGCATTGCATTGCATTGTACGCGCATTGTATTGCATTGTACACGCGAGCAGAACTATGCCTGATCAATATTTTACATGGTACCGCCCGGCAGTCCGTAGTGAATTTCATGACCGCAGATTTGACCAATTAGAGGCCTAGAATCTAGACATGCGGTATATAAACAAGAACAGAATATTATTATTATTATTGTCTCAGAGCCTCGTGCCCTGAGGAGAAACATTCGCAATGATACCTGTAGCCCTTGTAACTGAGTGACAGAGATAAATGTGTATTGGTATGTGTATTAGGTCTAAGTATTGAAGTAATGGACAAAAAACTTGAGATAAAGTGGTAATGTAACCAGCATCAATGTAAAAGGGAATACAGGCCAATTATTCCATAGAAAATTCTGGATACATCTAATTTTACTGCTACATGTATGGTCGGATTTCAACTGAACCTTTCCCTGAATCAACTTGTTCAATTAAATTATGCATTTTCAGTGAAGACAGATCATTGCATTTGAACGTTTGTAGTCAACGTTACCTTGTTGATAAAACTGTGTCAGGATAAAATTAGATTGTCCAGGTAAACAAGCTTCTACAATTTCAAATGTAGATGATTGCTCTATATTTAGACTTATCTCAGAGGACAATCCTAGCTGAAGAAAGCAGGGAATTAATGAGTAATTTTACGTGTTTATGTATGCTGTGATGGAGCATTTAATATTGAAATCTACTTGTAACTGTTTGAATCAAGGTTGAACGTGAGCAAATGAGAAACAATTGTACACTTATGATGTGTTCATATTTGTTGCAGATGCTAGGCCTACATTTATTTCCTCCTTCATAAAGCTCTTACATGTATGTTTTTTTTTTTTCACAGAAATATAGGATTTTCTTGGGGTGATTTTAATATCTGAAATATCAGTTCAGCAGTTTCTTAGCTTTCCAGTTGAATTGCTCTCTGCTCTTAATATATATATATATATTTTTGTTTTCATTGCTCATACATGTATGAACCAATATTCCATATCCATGTATTGATCTTGCAATTGAAGATTGTTTTTTAAGGATACATGTACTGCAACATCCATTCCCTGCACTTCATCCCCATTGGCCAGAAACTGTCCTAACACTTCAAAGCCGATTTAGTTCTAATATCGGGCATGGGGATTTGACATTTTGGTGGTAAATTAATATTGTACTTTCTAGGACACTATTATTAGACGTAGAGGAGAGAAAAGCGCAATATTATTGCTTGCATGCCGTGCCTAGGGGTCACAAGTCTGCTTGGCTAATATCAGATGCGGAGAGCGTGTGATGTATTCTCCTTGGCAGTCTCGAGGAATAGTAAATGTTGATGGAGACGTCTTGAAAAATTAAAGGGATAGATGATCGCTCTGGGAATACAAGTGGAAAGTTTAGCTGGATAAAAGATCCAATGACACTGGATCAGAGGGTTTATAATCATACAATAACATGTTGAAGAAAAACATTTGGAGATGACTGCTCAATTGATAAAGTGATGCTAGGGAATAAATTCACACATCTGTTACAATGGGTCGCTTGTGGGCTGTTTGCCAAATTCACTTTGAACTAAATGCAAGTGGACGAAATGCTATAGGGTACACGTACATGTAGTCGATGGATTGTATGCCAGCTTCTCGGTGCTAATTCAATTAGAAAGTAATTGTACATTGCTCGTTATAGCTCTGTACTGCGAGTGGGAGAGTACATGTAGATTAAGTAGATTTTCTTGCTGTTCAGTAGGGGCCTTCAACTTTTCTAGAATGTAACATTCTCGGAACAAATATTGCACTGTAGATTTTATGATTAATGGATGTAAAAGTAACAATGGTTCAGAATCCGATACAATCATAAACCTAAATGTAAGTCTTTGCAATTCTTATGTACGTGGTGGATACATAGTGATAAATTTGCCGAAACAAGCAATTTGTATGCAATATGTAAGCTACATTTATATCTGGTCTGGATTAGAGATGGCAAAATGAGAAAGAGACAATCTCTTTCTTCTTTTTTTTTTTTAATGTAGAGGAATCTTTTTCTGAAAGTAATGTACTTTATTATTCTCCAGTTCTGCTATTTTGATTTATAGGAACCTGTCAATATCTACAATGTATGAAGTTTGATTTTGGTTGTATAAGGATAATTCATAATTGTAAGGATAACTGTTTTAAGCAATATTGTGAAGAGTTTTGTTGTTTGAAATATCATAGATACATGTATGTGTAAACAGTAAGTACTTAGCATTTCTTGGCTGTTCTGTTGAAATGGTTTGCAGGTTGTCCCTGATGACAGGTAGAGAGCATGCTTAGTTGCAACAACAACAAAAAAACACTATCATACATAAACTATTAAAGGGATTCGGTAACTTTGTGGAGGCTTGATTTAATAAATTGTTAATTTTCGATATCTGTCTTGTATAATTATGTTCAGAAGGATACATGTAAATAAATAGCCAGGCATAGAAAGGTTTTCAAATATATAATGCTATTATTAACTGAATACTCCCATTTACGAAAGCGATACGCTTTAGTCTAACACTGAGTCTATGGGGTAAAATAGTCTGGCATTTCCGTCCACTTGCATATGTTTACTTTTGTGAAGAATATGGTGATTTTGAAGTGCTCCCAACCCCCCCCCCCCCCCCCCCCCCCCCCCCCCCCCCGGCTTCATTTTACACCATATCACATACACTGATAGCATGTACATGTAAGGCCAGGCTGCTCAGATTTTATCAAGCCTCTACAAAGTTACCAAATCACTTTAAGGTCACAGAGGTGGTCCTCATACATGTACATACACATGTAGGCCAACATGCAGGTACTCAGGTAGAGTAGAAACTGTGCAGGCTAGGCTCCCACTGTTCTGAGGCTGGCAAAGGCTGACTAGCCATTAATATGTATTTAACAAGTTGGCCTAGACCAAGGAGGTACTACATGTGTAGGCAAGTGCAATACAAGCATGTATGTGTAAAGTACATGGTGTTTATGCAAAGGTCATGCAACAGACTGTAGTCTTACATACATGTAGGCCTACTCTCGCAGTCATTTGTGCCTTGGAGTCTACATATTTATAGGCCTCTAGTTTCCAGTAGGCGACAGTTTATTCTTGCTTGACTCGAGGGTTGTCCGACCATGCGATCTCTTTTTAAAGCTCTATGGATTGTTTTAGCAATCCTAGATCTTATTTAGCTTTTGAGTGTCCTATGCAATGCCTTTAAAGAACTTGGAATTCACAATAACTGTAACTTTGCTAATAAAATGTTTTCATATGAAATTTACGGAAAAATTTCCTCTTGTAAACAGTAGTTTCGTAAATGCATTTATACACGTTATTGGGATATACATGTACATGTATGCCTAACATGTCCTAAGTACATGTATACATGTATGTAGGCTTTTATTTGTTCGGTCCATTGCCTGATCAAACTGAAATGCTCTGCAACCGAGTTTTCTTTTCCCAAATTAAGCTGGCTTGGAAGTAGGCCTATAAAAGCAAAGAAAGAAATGGAATCATACAGGTTTAATGTACTTGCATGTAACTCAGTGTGCACCAGACAGATCTGGAGGAGATGTAAACATTGGGCCTGCAATTTAAGCATGTTACTACTGTGTATATATGTACATTAGAAGAAATTTATGGTCATCTAAAGTCCAAGGTCAATGGCACAGAAATAAAAGTACACGGTACATGTATGGTAACAAAAGAGCCTTTTGTTTGAATCAGTGTCTCTTTCACAACTATTTATGGCCTCTATATTGAAAGGAAAGTGGCAAAAATAATAGAAGACCTGTTCGTATTTCATTTCCCAGGATAGTGCCAGTGCACAGAAGAGCAACAACTGGAGGTTGATGATCAGTACACTACTGTACATGTATGTAGTAGCCTGTAATGTGTTCAGTAACAGCTGCTGGGTTATGATTAGTTTGATGCATCGATTTGTTACTGATGTTCGAGACTTTATGGGGTATCAGATATCTACATGTATACTCAAGGTTCTTTTTAAAGAGCAATTTGTTCAGTTATTTTTTTGATATTTTATGTAGGCCTATCTAGATGATTAAAGACATGCTAATATACAGATTTTCTATTAAATTGATGACTAGTACTCAGTATTGGGCAGATAACTTCAAACACTTGTTAGTTTTGCCTACACTGTACTGTAAATTTACTTCAATCTTTTGCAGCAAAGCCGTGACTGTGCATCACAGACATTCAGCTTGGAAAAAAATGATTTAATATGTATGAAAGTCAGACACCGGTGCATGAGAGCTCCTTAGTCGCCATGTGTGTGTACAACATGCGTAATACATCATTTTTATGAATCAAATACAAAGACTGATACATCACACACAACACACAATGTGCATCTGTGCAGTGAAGAATGTACCATGCATGAGTGTGCTGATGATGCTGCACATTAATGATCCTTTCAGTGTTCGGTATTAATGTTGCATCAGGGAGATGGGAATTGCATATTTCCAGTGATTTATCATCATGCGTACATAATACACATTGTGTATTGCACCCATAGACGCTTCCTTTGCAGCACTGACTTACGGAATATATGGCAGTATTACACATTGTAATACTGCCACAATAACAGGGAGGTGGAAGAGAGAATTAGTACAATTCATGGTACATGTATCTAATGCTTTCAGTCTACTAGTATTAGTCAATTTATAAATCAGTTAAACAATTAGTCACTGAGGCCCCAGTCAGACTGCACATTGTGATTTTTGCCAAATTTAGCTTTCTAAATTTGTTTTACTTTTATAAAGCCTGGTTCAACACGTAAATTGTACAAGTATCTTTGATCTTGTCTCTCTGGTTGGCATGTGGTAATTATTTTGACAGGGGCCGAGCGTAAACAAACATTAGAAACTTAAATATCCACTGTCAACAAAGTTTGTTTGGAGCCCTGCATAAAGTTTTATTTTGACATTTTCATGTAGTTAAAATCGGATTGACCCAAACTGTCCAGCCTCCTTCGTGACTGCATATTGTAGGATGGGAAATATGTACTCTTACAACTTCATGTAGGCCTACATGTATTATACTCAGAGACCAACCCCAATTTCCTTCTTTTTTGGGGGGGGGGGGGGGTGGATGGGGGCTACACCCTTTGGTACATGTACTATGTATATGGTCTCAAATACTACTGTACCGGAACATATTTCTTCATTTTTAAATCTTAGAGCAAAAATGGCCACAAAGCCACTGGAGGTGAGGAGAGGATAAGTTGTGACATCCTACTACTATAAAGTATTTCTTTATTTCTGAAAAATCACCACTACTGTCATTGCACAGATTACATGTATCACCCAAAGTTACATGTACACAATATAAGAAGATTCATATGCACACACAGTTTTAATGCCTAACAAAATTATGCTTACGATACGAAAGGTACTGCATGCACATGTGCATTGTGATAATTTTATCGTAAGCAGGTAAGTGTTGGGAGTGATCGATGGCTCTGTCTCGTCCCTAGCATAATGGATTGACATTTTCTATGCATGCCTTCAAACACGCAACATGCATTATGCAGCCGTGTTCTCTCTCTCTGTCTCTCTCTTGCAGGCTTTTATCAATACTCACACACTCACACACTCTCACACTCTCTCTCTTTCATTCTCTCATCAGATACAGTATTTCTGCCATGTCTGAAGGTGAAATATTCACTCAAGTGTATTAACTTGCTTTGTGCATTGTGATATTGAGTTCAACAGATGTAACACCACGACTGTACAGTTTTGTATTTAATGTAAATGAAGCGAAAGGTGTATAATTTACATTCATACAATACATGTCCATGGGATTCTACTGTATCTGCATGTAGCAAAAATTATCAAGAAGCAGATTGTGAAACATTAGGACAATGATCTTCTCTCCTGAAAGAAATAAAACATACGTCGGGGGTCAAGGCAATGGATTGATTCGTAGTGTTCTGTGAGAAAAAATTATTTCTTGGCAATTTTTTAATTCATCTATGAGAAAAAGGGGCAAATTTCTTTTTGAAATGCTTAAAACTATCCATTTATAAGCAGTAAGCAAATTTGCAATCATGAGGAAATTGTAAGACAATATGCAGAAATGGCAGTCATTTGAACGATTGTTATTTTTGCATGAATATGATTCTAGGAACTTTGCTGCTCACATGTTTTAGAAGTAGTGGCATTGTCATTTCTATTGACATTAGGATTAAGGATGTGGTGTAAATTTGTGGTTCTATAAATTTGTATGGCATCAGTTTTATTAGTAAAGTTCACACAAAGGGACCTAAACTGTACATTAAGTTTCGCTTGTAGTTTCAAAACTGTTATTTTGTAGTTTCAGTATGAACGGACTCGTAGTTGTGAAACTTTAAAAACCATGAACGGGGGGGGGGGGGGGGGGGGGGGGGGGGGGGGGGGGTTTGGGGGGATGGGATGTCAATGACGATGACCTCTCTGTTCTTGTTAAAGTATGATTGCTCAACTTGTAAATCTCAGAACGGTGTGCACCATCATCGTTGTTAGTTAGTGAGTCTTCGTAAGAACGTAGCTATTGTTTGAAAAGAATACAACCATCCTGCTGAGAACCAGAATCTAATTTTACACAAAGATAAGGCCCTTATGGCTCTCATCAGTACTCATGCAAATTACATGTACTTTGTAAGAATAGGAATCGGGAAATTTGAGCTGTATTGATTGTATTGTTATTGTTCGAAGAATTATCTTACATACCGGTAGTTATAATGGGTAGATAGATTTGATTTGAAAAACACCCACATTTTTTTAAGTGGCCATGAATAGAAGCATAAATGTAATGTGGAATTCAAACCTGTAGGATGCCTTTTGATTTTTCACTCATTAATGTAAAAAAAAAAATTCACTTGGAAGAGTTTATCAACAGCTCTCACATACAAGCATGTTACATGTATGCTGCTTTTTGAGAGGAGCACACTGTAGTTCTTCATGTAAATTGGCCGATTAACTCTATGTTGTCAACAGAGTCAAAGAATATGTCAGTTTTAAAGTGATCTAAGTGTCGATGGTAATTTCAGGTACACAAAGAGTGAAAAAAAGATAAGCTCGGGTAATTACCTCTGGAAAATAGGTTTGTTCACATGTACGTGATGTAGTGAAAAACTGCTTGCAAGCATTGAAACCATGTTGAGTTATTGTGATGTGCTTTGTAATTGCAAAGAAAAGGTGAGCTACATGTACAGCTCCTACAAAAGATACAACATGGATTTGATTGGATTACATTGTCCCTCTCTTGAAGGATAAGATACATTTTACATGAATTCAACTGAAAAATTGCAGTAACTGGAATATTTGTCTCTTTCCATGTGTAATTGGTTGACAGGATTTTGTCAAAATTGTCTAGCCCAGGTGCTAGTGGTAGTGTGTTCTACATGTACATGTACCTGACTATATATACTAATATATGATCATACATATGACTACGTTTTTGTAAAATATTGCAGTAAATGGAATATTTGTCTCTTTCCAGATAACATTGGTTCACAGAACATTGACAAAATTGTCTAACCCTAGTACTAGTGGTGTGTTTTAGCAAACTACGTACTAGTACAATATGACAAAAATATTGCAATAATTGGAATTTTTTTGTTCTCTTTCTAGATTTCATTGGTTGTCAGGACATTGACAAAACTGTCCAACCCTGATTCTAGTGGTATAGCATTATACCTGACCATGTACCAGTACCATACATGTACACAGTAAATGTACAGGGAATAATTCACCTGGTATAAATAACATAGCAATTTGCTATGCATTTTGGGTATGATTACTACACAAAATTGACAGATGTGTATCAGTATGCTACATTGAACTGTGTAGAATTTAAAACAAAATATTTGTCTGCTTACTGAAATCGCTAGTCAAATTTCAGTAGGTTGATTATTCCCTGCATGTATATGCCTGTATATGACTAAAATATTGCAATAAATGTAAATCTTATTGTCTCTTTCCAGATATCATTGGTTGACAGGACATTGACAGAATTGTCTAACCCAGGTGCTAGTGGTAGTGTGTTCTACCTAACCTTGGATGATGAGTTCATCATCAAGACAACACAACACAAAGAGGCAGACTTTTTACAGAAACTACTACCAGGCTATTATATGGTAAGCGCTCCCATTTACTCTTCACATACCGGGAAACAACTAGCTTTAATCTTATGCAAATTTATATTTATGATAAAACAGCTTTATTGTTAGAAATCATTTCGGAGCTTTGTAGGAAGCTGCAGAAAATTGTGGTTTGAAAGAAAGAATTTTATTACCCAAATTTGATCATCATACAATACACATTGCAAAAACATTACTTTGATAACAGGATACATATTACAGTGTGAGTCAATAAAAAGGGAACCCAGATTCAACCCTAAATATTGTTGCATTGCGATCAGTAAATATAGATTTAATCAAAGATACCTCAAATTGTAGCCTTTCATGTTTCCTTTAATTTGACACCTTGATCAATAAAAATCCCTCCACGGACACCTGGACGCGAAATTTTTTTTCCTGTACCTTTGCGGCTATCCAATATGAATATTCATGAAAGAGACTACAAGTATCGGACTTGTATTTTCTTACTCAGTTTCAACTTATTTTTAAATCAGCAAAAGAAAATTTCATAATATATTCCTCTGCCGAGACTCGAACTTGCGGTCCTTTCATCGATAGCGCACCAGATTATCCGATTGCGCCACAGAGAACAGCTGCTCAATGGCCTTGCTCGTTTTATCATATCCCTACAGTTCGTTTTCATGAATATTCATGCCGACTAGTCTTGACGGAATAAACCGTATTACTTGTCATGCGCATGCGTACTCTCATCTCTAAGACCCAAGTCATGAATATTCATATTGGAAAGACCCAAAGGTACAGGAAAAAAAAATTCGCCACCTGGACAGTAACATTTTTTCCCCGATTCATGGCCCAAGTTTGGAGTATAATCAATGGTCAACCCAAAGTTGGTTGAATGGTCTCCAGTGCAGTTGAATTCACTCACAAAAAATGAAAGTAACTCCTGAACACTTTACAGCCCAAACTTGGGCAGAGATGATTTTGACATGCTTTTTAAAAATGGCCAGTGCTCATTCATCCATGATCGCAATTTTGGTGAGCAGCCTATCAAATTAAAAAAGACATCATCAACTACATGTATCATACATTTCAGAGATTTCACTTACGGTAGTTTTAAAGATATTCCGGCTTTGAATATTGAGTTTCTCTTCTTTTTTTCGACTCACAGTGTTTAGTAATACTGCTTATAGGGTAGTTAGAGACAAATCTTTGGGGGAAGATTACTGAGCATTTTAATGTTCATACAAGGTGAATGTTAACATGTAATTTTAAGGAAAACATATTTTTTTCTCTCTTCTCCTTCCCAAGGCACTGGTATTTCATGGAAAGTTGTCTTGTGATAACATTGACCTCTTTTCTTCTGCACCTGTCTTTCATGTGTAATGTTAGTCTGTCTCTCAGTTGGGTTATGTCAATGTTATTATCCAAATACCAATATTGTTATTCCTGTCATGAAACTGTTAGTTTAGTGATCTCCATTCTGAAACATTGGGGGGAAGGGGTGGGGGGATAGGGGGATTTCACATCGGCCTGAGTCAAAATAAGAGGTTATTTGAACATTATACATGGGGGGGGGGGGGGAATCCCTTTTGTTTCCTTGATGCCAGACTAGTATATTGATCGCTGGGTCAGACGAAGTATCCAAATGATTAACATGGGTAATGACATACACATACACATGTACATGTAGACATAGACCTGGTATTGTTATGGTTTTTCAGTTTTTCCAAATCTGAGATGTATGCAAAAACCAGCATGTTATGTGGATCTGATGAAGAAACCATAGGATGATGAATATACCGTAGGATAATGAATATATTATATTTCCTTTTAATTTTTTTAAAATGGGACTTTTTTAGCTCTCAATTAGCCCTGCGAATTGTGACCAAAACCCTGAGATTTTAGTGTGAATGCACTTGTAGTTCACTATATCCCTGTTCCTTGAGTTCGAATCCACATTAAAACTGTGCTTCCTCAAGTCAACTGTACACAGGTAGGTCTACATGTACTGAAGGAGCTTCATCAGAAAGAGGGATAATTAGAGATAGGGAGGAGAGAGAGAGAGAGAGAGAGAGAGGGAGAGAAATTGGGGGGGGGGGGGGGGGGTTGAAGAGTCTATGTTTGCGATACTTGTTTAAACAGGAGATTGAATTGGTCAATCTAATGCTGGCCAGAATCAAGGATGTGTTCCAACCCACCCCTCTGCAATAGATCTTAATTGAGTATCCTTCGCTGAATTTCCCAGGGAGATATATCGATCTCATCCGGCCATTGGTAAACATTGTATGTTTGTATACAAAAAATGTGAGTTTACCATTAAGGTGAGGCACGAATCATTGGATTTTCAGATGAGTTCATGTATGTAAGTTTATCAGAGGGGAGATTGCCATGTATAGCCCATCTTCTCAACATGAATTTAAAAAAATAGACGTGTCTATGTGTACAAATAGATGATTGGTACTACAAAACTTAAAGATAACATTTAACAAATTCATAGTGACGAAGCTTTGCTATGAATTTGTTAAATGTTATCTTTATGTCTATGTATACATGTAAAATGTGGAGGGCTTTCAGGGTTTTGAGTAGCTTGTCAAGCAGCCTGGAAATTAATATACATGTATTTGACTATATCGTGTAACTTTCCAAGAGAAGGTCGTCCTGATCGCCATAGTTTATGGCCAAGTGTAGTAATAGGGGAAAGTCACAACAATATTAAGGAAATAGATTGCGACTCTATTCTCTGTCTGGATATCATATGGAGATGTTCCCAAAAGCTCTTTCCTTGAAATCTAAACATATTTTACAGGGAAAACAAAAAGGAAATTAAACTATGATCTAGATAATGCAAGGAATTTATGTGTTCTTCAATTATTCTTCTTCTTCAGTAGAAAGAAGGAAAATGCCCTTCTGCTGGAGGAATTTGCTGTTAGGGCCGTTCTACTGAAGATGACATGGTTTAATACTATACCTTGTGTATGACAAACCTGACTTTAACTTGACCCCTGATTGAGATTGATTCTAGAAAGTCAAATCACAGTGTGATTTCTCAAGCATTATGTGTGTAGAATGCTGTCTTCAGCTGTATTCCCACTTTCTGAACATTCACCCATACCATACATGTAGATGTTGAATGAATTGCAACTAATATACATCGATAAGACCCATTTCCACCTTACACAATGTTGATTTGATAACTGAATATTGCCACACTTGTACATGTTTAGAGATTTGTTGATGATTAATGCCTCCACATGGTTTCTGTTAACAAGTTGATGTGAATGCTCTATTGAAAACTCTCAAGATTTTAAATGTAAGAATGATACATGTCAATGAAAGTTATAATAGGCATTGTATGAGGATAGATGCATCTACAATGTATTTGTTTATTTATTTTTGAAAATACAACTGTATCCACAAGATATTCCATGTGACTGCTTTTATTGTAAGAATGACAGGCAAGTATCCATCATCTTGTTTCTGTAATATGTCATGCTTTTAATGAATGAGTGTTTTTTGTTTTTATTTATCTTATTCTTTTTTTTCTCTCTCTCTCTCTCATTTAGAATCTTGTACAAAACCCCAGGACACTGCTACCTAAATTCTATGGTCTTTACACATACCAAAGCGGGGGCAAGAACATCCGATTTGTTGTCATGAACAACCTTCTTCCTTCAACACTGAAGATGCATCAAAAGTTTGATTTAAAGGTGAGATTGATAATTATTAAAGGGAATCTTGAGTTCTTGGAAAGGTGAAAAATAATTTGTGAGCTTTCTCATTCCTTTTATGTCAGTTTGGAAGAACATCATAATAGAAATACCCCTGAAAATGATTGCTCTTCAAATGCTCTTATATTAAAAAATATGACTAGAAATAACTGAAATGTTTGGGCGGAGGCCGGAGCATTCATTCCACTTGTGTGTGTAGTCCCATATATCCATTTCTGTGTGCAGTACATGTGCTTTTCAGTGAGATTAGGTCAATTTCTTATTTATTTTGATGATTCTAAGATAACATAGTATAAAACATTTCTTATGTAGACATGGTCAACCTTTCCCAATTGCTTTGAGACAGTTTCTTTCACAATGTAATTGCAAGATTAGAACTCTGCTTTATCTTTAAATGGTCTTTATAATTCACATGATGATTGACTATCATTACCATTTGCTACCATTCTCTCCAAAGCACTCCAAAAGTACAAAGATCATATTTGCATTCATGGTGGAGATTTATATTATGATTTATGATTAACCTCGATGATATGAGTCAAATTAAAACAGCTTTATTGTTTTGCTTCATGAAAGGGCTGATTGGAATTTATCAATAGCTGACTCTATAATAAGGTTTTGTATTACCGAAGTCTATTCTGGGACAACTCAACGTGTTTATTGTTGCCATTCTCATATCTTCCATACCGAAACATGTAATCTATATCTACTAATAGTAAATACAGTGTCCTACATGTATGTTATGAAGCGAGCAAATGAAAATGAATTCCAAAGTTCAGTTTTCATAATACATTGTACATCTTGCAGTATAGACCTTTAAGTATGGCAGTGCATGTCTACCATCAGGAATTTAGCCTCCCTGTTCAATTGGCTGAGACATTGTCAACTTTGGGCTGGGGTTTGTCAGAAAACATTAGATCGTGATGTTGACTGGTCAACTGCTTATCATTATTGTATGTTTGCCTAGCAGTAGGATGACAAGTACAAACAAATACCAGGATAAGGTCATGTAGGGGACTTCCTTTGGTCACGTTTTTCCCTTGTGGATCACTGTACATGTATGTTTGTTTTTGGTTTAGCCTGTCAATCCAGAGGAACTAAGCAAGTTTAATTGATATAGCATAGATATGAATAAGTCACATTTTCTTATATTTGTTTTGAATACACTGTATGTAAGTGTATTTTGTACACTATCATTCCGTAACAAGACTTTCAAAATATCAACTCAAGGGGAATTCCAGTCCCTATTGCATCAACGATAACGGTCATACTCAGATTAAGTTATATGTCAATGTAACAATTTCATATTTCCAAAGTTGTGTCACAGGCTTGTGAAATTGCCCTTGATTAATTTCTTTTGAGTATTACATGGAGCTATCATCTCCTGTTATGCATGATTATGATTATAATTTGCAAATTTTATTTCTATTCATGCCTTTGTTGTTGTGATCTTATCATTAAGGAGTTTTCGGATGTGTCGACTAGAATGCCGTCCTAGATCCTCCCAGCGACAATGGACTGCTTTGTGTCGACTGCATACAAAGTAACAATGAAGCAAGGTTCATATTATAGAGAAGACAGCAAAGCCATGTTTGACGCGTTCTCGATTGACTAGTGGACGAGGGAGAAGCCAGTGGACGGGTGAGCCGTTCTTGCACAAAACGCGGTATGCAGCTAACACAAAGCAGTTCATTGTAGCTGGGAGGATCTAGGACGGCGTTTAAGTCGACACATTCGAAAGCTCACTATTATCATCATGAGAACAAGCAATACATGTTGATGCTATAGAGCATATTCGAATTCATTAAAACAGTATCGTCTGCTGAGAGCCAAATGACATTAGCTTATATTCTTTCACATAAGAGTTAATGCCCTTCTGGCTGCCGGTAGATGATATTTACATGTTTGAAAAGAATTATTACCTTATATTTGCAAGCTGTTGATCCTTCATGCTTCTGTGTTTGTTCATTCTCAGGGTTCCACATACAAGAGGAAAGCCTCAAGAACAGAGAAGCAGAAGAGATCACCCACTTTGAAAGATTTGGATTTCATGGAAGAGCATCCCGATGGGCTGCACTTAGATGCATTAACGTATAACGCTCTTCTGAAGACAATACAACGGGATTGCAGGGTGAGTATCGGTAGTGCTGTAGCTTGTATCCTGGTCTCGTCTACCTTGTTTGCTTCTAAAAAAATTGTTACCGTGTTCTCTGGACTGGTCCACTAACTCGTTAAGGAACACAAGTAAAATTTGTCACCAAAATTCTATCACCAACAAATACCCGTTCTTTTTCTTGGCGAGCTCTGCAACATGATACTCAAGGCAGACAAGCAGACACACACTTAATATATGATTTGAAATATACACTTTCTGGGCGATTAAAAGATGAAAAATAATGAGGTTTTTCACAACTGTTTTCCACCAGAACTCTACTGAGCTGACATGATTCATGTTTTAGTCAGTTTTGTTCTGGCTCGGCTCAAAATTTGATCAAGTTTGAAACCAGTTCTGGTTTTAAGCTACAGCACCAAGTATCGGGTTAAAAGGTCCGCCTGGACATATTGTACGTACTCAAACCATAAGCTGCCACTAGGGCCCCCAGTGAAACCACACTGGTAGTAGGGAGAGGTCATGGGACTTAAACACAGACTATAGGAATTTTCTGGTTTTTGAAATATTCAATGCATCAACATTATTAGAGGGGTTTTTTTTTTCTTCTTTTTATCTTGTTGCAGGTATTAGAAAGCTTTAAGATCATGGACTACAGTTTACTTCTTGGTATTCATAACTTGGATCAACTACAACGAGACATGGTAAATGTTTTGCTCAGACTCCTCGTTATGCCATCCCCCCCCCCCCCCCCCCCCCTTGCAACCTTACAAGACAAATTTTCTTTCTTGTATTTTGTATTCTATGTTCTTTTTTATTTGAGGTACAACTAGCTGAAAGTTTGGCCTTTATAGACACATTCTAAGACCCACATTTCTTGCTATAGGGAGGCAATATAAGTGACTACTATAGACAGGTGGCCACTGAGACAGGTTTGACTGTATATTGCAGATGAATATTCTTGAATGGAATTGAAACAAAAATTTGTATGAAAGTTTGTGTACCAAGAATATCATAGTTTTATTTTTTCACTCATTTAATTGTCCAATTGACAACCATCCTCCAGAGTACCCAGGAGACCCTGTTAGTACTCCAAAGACACCTTGGACACCTAGAGTGAGGGGGGGGGGGGGGGGGGGGGGGGGTTAGAAAATTGTAGTTTTCAAATTGATAATGATTGATGAAATTATGTACTGTTCTTTGATCAGGCCAAAGAAGGAAGGGAAAATCCAAGCACTCCATCAGGTCTAGAGGAACTTCCTCCAGAGTACCCCGGTGACCCAGAGACACCTCGCACTCCAACAGAGAAAACACCAAGAACACCTACAGAGAACAGTAATGGGGAAGACCCCCTCAATTCACCATCAGGTGAGAGGTTGTGTTAGGTTTGTCTGATGTAGCAACAACTAATGAATTCAACACATTGCTTGACAAAAGAAAATGTAGGGCTTCCCCCAAAATGATGTAAGTTTGACCCATATTTGTTGAAATGAAGGAAATATTTTTTTCTTATTACAAGATCAAATACTAGAATACCACTTCAGCAGATCTGTCATATGATTGTGAAATCGGCAATACATCACATAAAAATCTATCAATTGCCTACCCAAACTCTGTTAAACGAAGCATGGATTTTATTTAAGATAAATTAAATTTATAAAATCGATGTACTCTATAAGCTAATATTTTCGCGTACAGATATTTTCACTAATGGGAGACTCCAAGACATATTCGCGCATTGTTTCTTTCGTGAATGGTAGACCCAGGCCCAGGCCTGCGATCTGTCTATATAGCTATAAACAATACACACCTGCACCGCCACTCCAGTCAGTCACACAGCGCTACATTGCGAACTGTACTTCACACTGCTACTATACCAGTAAATCATACACGCCCATGCTGTCGCTGCACACAGATAGCAAACGGATACACACTTATGCTTCGCAGCGAATCTTATCGGTGTAGTGCGCATAGGTAATGCATATCCTGAAAACCATCTACGAAAACCTGTGCACGGGGAAAACCCCAACAGGAGCGGCTCTCTATGACGTAATGCGTATGCAGAGTTACGTGTTGAGCCACATGGGCCGGCTGGCATCAAGTGTTTTGCTTTCACCGGAGTGTCATTTTCTGTATGTGTATGGCATGAATGATGAAGGGGATGGACTTAGCAGGCTTACCTCGAGAAGTGGGTGGGCAATCAACGTTTTTGTTTTCCTTTTCTTTGCGCCGTTATTCTTCCACGTGCGTTTGTAATGCGTATTACATGCATCAATATGCTACTGCCTTCGACTGTATTTGGTTAAGGGAAAATGGAAGTAACCCCTCTGACTTTCATGACAATGAGAATGGCCTACAGAGACTTTGACACATCATGCTCGCTCTGCATGATACCCTGAGTGGACGAGATATGTTACTCGTACATTCAACGTCGGCCATGCCAGGCTAGCTAGCCAGCTGGGCTGCAGGAATTCTAGATTAATTATAGGGAAAAGAAAATGTGACTCGAGCACCACTTTCATGTACCATGCCTTTATTTTGTCGTACTCGTACAAGGATTGAGTATCGTGTGTACAGACTCTTTTACAATAACAAAAACATTTTATTTTCTCCTTGATTGGATTCTATTCATTCACTAGCACAATAACAAAAACATTTTTTTTTCTCCTTGATTGGATTCTATTCATTCACTAGCACTCACTACTTATCATTAAGGCATTACCGTGATAGTCCCCAGACAGTGCAGTGGGGATGTTTGTGGGTTGATATTTTCATGCTACGCAGTCCATGCAGGGGATTTCCCCGGTCCATGTTGATGTGGCATTATATTCGCGCGCTGTTAATTTGCGATCGGCAGGTTACTTGTGAAATTCATGAAAATAAAACCCTCAGGAAAATTTTGGCTTATACAGTATGTTGTATGACTGTATGGAGCCATTCTCCTCAATTTTTTATAACTCTTTGTATAATGATATGTAATTTCAAGGCTGTACACCATTTATTATATATGGAATTCTCTCTGAATATCAGTATGCTCTGTCGCTAATATGTCATAACTTGGACATCTTCTTTGTGACTTTAATATTCCATTCTTTTACAACAATAATGATTATCAATAAAGTGCTGTGGAAACAAAGATTTTCTATTTTAATCCATAATTGCTGAACTTGTATTTGAAGGAGTACCTCCAAGGTTAGAAAGATCACGCTCCTATAACAACAGACAAAGAGTAGCTGCATTCTCCACAACAAGAGAAGCCATCCAGGGTCAGTCCGATACGTACGTTTCAGGAGGAGAGGATGAACAGTAAGTTTCTTTGTCAATCTTTCTCTGCCACATTCACTAATCTGTATTTTTAAAAGCTTCTTACGACTTTTTTCTTGACTTTATTCAGATCAAAATAATAATGTGAAAAAAAGCACTCATATGTCGTTCATGTCATACCATCACAGGTTATCACAGTCATAATTTGAAACTTTAAGAATGGCCCTTTTATGAATAATAAACAGTGACGGGAATGGGTGCTTCTTGAAATATCCAGTGTGATATATACCTCCCCCCCCCCTTCCTCTCCTGAAGTGTTAAATTCATGTTGTATTTTTAATATTTTTTTCTGTTTTAGGAGTGGTGGTATTCCAGCCAAAAACTCGAAAGGAGACCGATTATTACTTTTCATAGGCATCATTGACATCTTACAATGTTACAAGTAAGTTACAAGATATCTGACAGCATTCATTAGCTCAAGGCATCAGTGAATTCTTCTCACTACAAGTAGTCATGAGTTATCTCTCAGTATCCTGTCGATGCATGAAATTTTACAATGTTACAAGAAAATTCTGCAATATACTTAAGTATTCATGACATTTCACAATTTTACAAGTAAGTTATGAAATATCTCAAAGCGTAGAGGTGTTGTGGATCAGTGGATAAGTCCCCGGACTGTGAACCACGAGGTCCGGGGTTTGAATCCCACCGCAGCACTAGCGTCCTTTAGCAAGACGTTAATCTACATTTGCCACTCTCCACCCAGGTGTTAAATGGGTACCCGGTAGGATGGCGAAAGGTAATGTCCTTTGCTTAGCATGTGTGCGCTTACCAGGCGACTGGCTGGAATGCTCCCCAGGGAGTGGAAAATGTGCATACACTGTGTGCGGGCGTGCCAGAATCCAATGACCGGGGTAATAATATATATCTATACAGCGCCATGAGCGTCGAAAGGCGGACCTGCATGCATTACAAGTAGCCACTATTATTATTATTATTATTATATTTTGATATGAAAGAGGCAGTCTGAAATCACTGCTCAATATCGGGTTGTCATTAACTCACAAATATTCTGTTTGAATAGTTGGTAATATGAATCAAGAACGTTTGTAGTAGAGTAGAGAAAAAAAATCATAAGATGTCACTGTATACATAGACGTTACTTTGTTTTTCAAATATTTGTACAAGTATAGGCAATTTGTAAACAAATTTTTAGGCATTTTACTCCCAGTGTTAAAGATCGTATGCTCGATCTGTAATGAAAAACACAAGTCAGAAAAAATTGGAACCAGCGGGATTCGAACCTGTCATCTACTGCTTGCCGGGCAGCGACTTAACCACCAGGTTCACGGCCAAGTCACGATGAACTGGAATCAAATACCCAACATCCTCTTCTTTCTGACTCATTAATATTCAAACGGTCCGCCGTAGACAATGGTTAGTAAACAAAGAAGCTTGATGGGAGGAATTTTTTAATTTGTAAACAAATTTTTTTTTTTTTTCATTACAGATCGAGCATACGATCTTTAACACTGGGAGTAAAATGCCTAAAAATTTGTTTACAAATTAAAAAATTCCTCCCATCAAGCTTCTTCGTTTACTAAGTATAGGCAAGGTTGGCGTTTCATGTCGACAGTGTACTACCTTCTCAAATTTGCAATGAAAATGGACAAACATGGTGACTCTTCTTTTCCCATTATTTATGTTGGACCTCCATGTTCAGTTTTTCAAACCAAAGAAGCTCGAGTGCTCATTCAAGTCAGATGTATGTTAGAAATTTATTAATAAGTAAATAATTTCTTCTCAATTTCATAGATTAACAAAGAAATTAGAACACACATGGAAGTCAGTCGTTCACGATGGGGATACAGTCTCGGTCCACAGGCCTGGTTTCTACGCCAACCGTTTCAAAGAATTCATGGCAAAAAATGTCTTCAAGAAGATACCACGTGAGTTGCCCTCCTTTGTGTGTGTGTCATTATACATCTTTGTTTTGTATTTTGTGGTATCAGTTGGCGTAAAGTTTCTGCTTTATCTGTTTTATAATTTTCAGTGATTAAACTCTGCATTATAAAGGTTATTCATGCATTTAGAATTTTTACATGAGGGTTACAGCAGATGGAATCTATATGAAGCAAACTGTGTGACGAGTATTGCTTGATTGTAAAGAGGTGATACATGCAGTAACATTTTGAGCTGCTTATCTCTACGGATGTCTTTTTCTTTCTTTTAGATTTATTCTCATTTGATTCCGTTTCTCAAGATCTTCTTCCTCCTAGGGGTAATGTAGTGGTATGGTTCGGTTTGGTCTTTCTAATGTCATGAAGGATTTGGTTTACAGTGAGTGTGTCTGCATTTCCCCCCCTTTTTGACTGATAAAAGATAATTAATTATCCACTGAGGGTGCGACATGGAAATTTGGTAGTAACAAGGAGTATCAGGATATTGGATAGGGTTTTAAAGTCTTTCATATTCCACCACAGTATTAGCACTTGCTCTAAGATAAATCAGGCTGTTGCAGTTAGACTTTGTCCTTCAGCTCTATTTGGGCAATTTACATTGAGTACATGTAAATCCTAAGTAAAATATTGGATATGGTCTGAAATTTCATATTTACACCACAGTATCAGCATTTGTGCAAGGATTAATAGGGGGAAGGGGGAGGGGTATTAGACTTGTGCTGTAGTAATACTTTGGAAAGCTAAATTGAGTGGAAGGCTTGTAAATAGCCGGACTACTTGAGAGTTATGTTACAAATATGCAAGTACTCTCTGACTCCAGTGCCAAGGGCAACAAAAACCACCCACAGCTATAATGAACCATATCTGTAGACCATGATCAATTATTTCTTCTTTGGGAAACATTATCAGTATCATTCATTGGTCGGGTGGTTCCTTCAGGAGACAATTCCTGTCCAGTTTAACTGTATGTATGACATGATGAATTACAACTCAGAAGTTTTACCCATTTAAATGTATATTTGGTTTTGTTTAAATGGAATGTCACAGTAGGGGTTAATAAACGGTGATGTAGCACTCTTAAACTTTGTTTGTTTGGGTATGTTCAACGACATTGCACTGAATTGCGTGAATTACAGTGCAAGCTGACACAAATGTCTTTGTTTGGAATGCAGACTCCTCAGGAATACACAGTAGCTGTGCCATACATAGCCATATAGTTAATTTAGAAGATACAGATGAAAACTTTGAAATGCAAGGAAACCAGAATGTCCATCTTGTTACATATCTCCATTTGCTTCACACATTGGTATTTCGAGATAAAAGGGGAATACTAATCTTATTTAGGCGCACAACTTCTTTGAGAAACAATTTTTTTTTTTTTTGGGGGGGGGGGCTAAATTTTCTTGATTATCAACAAAAACATTCCCTTTTTTACACAATTGAAGAAAACAATTTAAATGGGTAAGATTACACTTCAAATAAGTGCATGTATTAACACAAACTGCTAATTATATTAGCCGATACTGTGAAAGATGCCACAAGACTAATAATTGCTGGGATATGGCTTTACTGTTTGCTTTCATCGTTATTAGTTCTTGTACCATCTCATTTTTATTATTTGAGTGTTTTTCCCCGTTGTGCTTATAGCATGTGGCTGTCCCTCTGTACCTTTCATTATAACTTGAAATACCTTAAATCAAGACTTAAACAAGCAGTTTATCAAAGTATGGAACACAATCTTTATTCATTATATTCCTTTTAGATAGACTCCAGCACAAAAGTAACTTACTGTTATGTGTATGGCAAGTTTAACACAAAATCTGCTCCTCAATTAGAAAGCAAATTTGAATTGGATCAGATAAAGCCAAGTTTTAGATATGGGCCTGTGTGTTTATCATTTGTGCTGTATTTGATTTCTAATCGATTTGACGTTGCTTTGTCTCCAGTTGGAATAGAGAGTGATGAAACCCAATTATCAAATGGTAACAGCCTTTATTCTATTTAAATTCATTGCTTTTTACTCTCAACCCTTATGCCCTTATTTCCATGCTTGAAAAGGTGATTGGTATTTTATATTAAATTATCATTTTTGTAATTCTAGATATATACAGGTAGATTAAGATAGATGATATATGAATGTTACCTACTAATTAATCGAAAATTACATTTCCCTACTTGTAAGTAAAGGATCATTAACAAAAATGGGATTACTTATTGCGATTAATCTGGAGAAAAAAATCTAAATTTCACGAACATGTAGGTGCAATTAAATTCAATTTATTGATTATTAATTGATCGAAATGAACAGTTTGTTTGAAAATGGCATGAAGAGGTTCAGTGTCACATTTACTGTTTATGCTGAAAATGTTAGAGTTGCATATTAGACATTTATCTATAAAACAATATGCTACTAACTACACATGTATACGCATAATCTTATTGAATATAATCAATATAGCAATAAGAGCTGTATTAGCTGGAGATAGTCTTAATGGAAATCTAGTATTTCTCTTAGTGTATGAATTTTTAGAACGGAAAGGTATAGTTATAACTTATTTATCAACCCAAATGTAGTACAGAAGATCTGCATTTCTTACAAAGCTACTCATTATTTAGATTAAATATTAAGTAGCAAAGTTTAGTGAAGTACTAAGCATGATGGTCTCTTTCTCTCTAGAAAAGCTTACATTCCCAATTCCCTCCTTCATTGAGTCTCATATAGTTTTAATTTATGGATTTTGAAATGCAAAACACTATTTTTGTGCCTCAGGGAATATGTAGTGGTGAAGAAAAACATGCACAAAACTTAATATTACTTCTTGGAAAACTGGTAAAGACATTGTAATTTTTGTTGCTGAATATTGTTTGAAAAGGAAGAAAATAACAAAAGGTGATTAAAGTTAGAATTTAATTAGTTTTCAGATGAAATTTGTGTCTGCTCTTTAGTTCTTTGTGAATGCATGCTGCATGTATGACATTAAAAAGTCAGTTCCTTGCTGTATTTGTGCTTTTTAGAGCAAGTTCAAACACTTCTTAGGTGGAGGGGAATTTGACATATTTCTCATTTTCTACCAAACCTAATGTAAGTAGATTATTTCCCCTCAAAAGAGAAATTTGTAGTTTTATCTATCCATGTCATGTACCCGCACATCAACGATGCAGAGAGGGGATCCTAAGTGCAAAGCCCTTTGCATATCACTTGCAATCAAAACTAGTTTTCCTGTGATCAAATACAGCAGCCAAACAAAATCAAAGTTTGAGCTGTGCTGTAATATGGTAAAAGGTGGATACTAATTGGTCAGTATTTGGAAACTTATATCCAATTCTTATTATCATGAGCAAGTTTTATGCAATGTTTATGAATATTGGCTTTACTCCTTTCCTGGAACTACATGCAATTTCCTACATCTCTATAGACGTAAACCCCGACTATTAGCATATCAAATGGATATATTATGAATAGACCTCCACTATTATATCGTAAATATTATTATTCCTGTTTGTATGATTATATATTGGGCTGGAATCCAATTCAGATGTTAACAAAACTAAATAGTTTGTTTTAAAAAAGATCTTAAATAGACCCTCGTCTATGAATCAATAAAGAAAGAAGAAGAAAAAGAGCAGCCAAATAAAAATCCATGAAAAATCTTTCATTTTGCAGGATATTTCCAAACTCTTTATTTTTTAATACACCCTATACATGAATACACTTCTAAAAAGATTTAAATAGGTTTAAAAGAACTATCAATTCTGAAAAATTCTTTGAACGTCATCGGACCAGAGTCAATATAAGATACATTTTATCCCCATATGTCACCTTTCTGATTCAGATACATAAATTAACCAAATTTCAAATCATTTTAGCACAGTGTTACGATTTACATTCCAGTGATAGACTGCAATGATTTGAATAGATGTTTAAAGATGGAAAAATAATATCAAGACTACATTATTGAATGATCTCTATCTATAAGGCATTATTCAGTCAAATTGCTGTTAAGGGAAAATCAAATTTTATAGTTCTTCATGAAAAATACCATATCCGAGCATTTTTGGCCATATACTTTGTGTGTGTACATCTCTTGCTATTCATTTTTCAATACCATGTAAACTTTGTTAATCAAATTTAAAACAGAAGAATGCTCATTGCATGGATTTCATACTTGGTAGATATTTTTCTTGATATCTAGTTTTTATAGAATACCAATTTATCAAGTCATTGGAGACCCAGCTAATTTCTAGCTCAATATATAAATGGTGTTTTTTGTACAGGTTTCAACAGAATAGTAATGATAATAATTGTAGACTTATATAGCTCACAAATCTACCTGGAAGTCACACCATAGGCACACATAATAGTTATTGGAACAAGTGGATTTAAACTAAAATAAAACAAGATTCTTTTTTACAATCTTGTAGTGGAACAGGTACAACTGGATTTAAACTATATTTATAGCAAGATTTTTTTTAAAAAGCTTTATGGAAGAGGAGCCTATTGTGTTTGTGCAGGGTTGTAATATATTAAGTGGTTCCTTTAAGTTTGTATCAAGCAGAAAACTTCTTCTATGAGAGTGCAAATGTAGGCCTGCTCTAATTTCTTTCCTATGTTTACGTCTTTCTCCTTTAGTGAAGCACTCCCCGTCGAAAAAGAGGGGTCAAGCAGGCCAGTACGGCCAGAGCTCCAGGCAGACGGACAGCAGTGGGGCCAACCGACCAAGGTCACAAACTGAACCTGTACTCTCAGAACCTCACTCCAAGAAGACACTTCCAACAGAAGAAACAGGTGAATCACTGCAGCCTTGATCTTTTTGAAGGCTCGTTCACACATGATGCATTACAAAACGTTGCAGCAAATTAGAATGACATAACATGCTTCTCATGTCTGTGTTTCTATACGTTTTAAGTATTTTTGTCATGAGGCCATGTCTGAATGGGGCCTGAGTAGATATCGGTCTTTTCTTTACCTTTGTGGTGTTGTTGATGCAACGGGATTCATGGTCGAATTGGGATCGAGCAGGGAAACAGAAAGGGATTAATTTCTTTATATGATCAGATACAATGACATGCTTGAAGTGCACTTCAAGAAAAGTGTGTACGGTTAAGAAAAATGAGAACAGCAAGAGGTATAAATGAGAATGAGAGAACAAGAGGTGGATGGTGAGAGAGAGAGGGAGGGTAAGAGTGATGAATTTAAAAATATATATAATTGGTGATGACTTGACGTCTTCATCTTTAGTTTTTTTTTAATGTCATTTTAGAATATTTATCAATTTTTGCGTGAAACAAATTTTTATATTGGATATTGATAAATAATGAATCTCACCAAAAAGACAGCTGATTGTACTTCTTGTACCCTATACTAACCTTGCTTTGATAACACATAGGTGCCCGTCCGAAGGAGCCCAGACCTGACCTGGTTCCTAGCACCCCACCCCTTGGAGGGGAAGCTTCTGGCTACACCCCTTCAGTAGAAGTCACAGAGACATCCGACGCCAGTGCTGAGAACGCGATGCCAGCCAAAACGGCATTCCGGCTCAAGCAGCAATCGATGACCACTACTACCACCAGCGATGATCAAACATCGCTTTCGGACATCAACATCCAGACGGAGGGGAGCGGCCTAGCCATGCAGGAGCTTGAGCGAAAGCTTTCAGCGGCGCACTTAGAACAGAATATAGACTATACGCAAAGGTGAGAGGGAGAGTGCGTGAGGTAGGGGACACTGAAGGGTAAGGGAGTGTAGAATGTTCAAGATGATATCATACTCTTGGATGGCAGGGAGTGGACACTACTTTAGAATCTTTTACAGAACTTTGAAGCAAGGTGAATATGCAAACATGCAGGAGAATATGATTGCTATATGTATTGGAAGTGTAGCGTTGTGTACTGCTGGAGTTGTCAATCAATTTCTAAATATGAAAGCTTTCCTATTAGAAATTCCTTGAAAGACGAGACACATTATGCAAAAAACATGAAATATGTATTAAAGAAAGAGAAATTTCCCACAATTTATATTTCCACCATTATGACTCAAAAGTTTGCTAGGAGTGCTGCACCGTTAGTATTTATAACCTCGTGTAGATCTGACTTACAGATACAAATTTTATTTTTATTTTTCAAAGAGCCATGTTCACTCAATAATTCAAGGCTTCATTATTTCATAGAAATCATTCATGTTTTTAGATGAATTGTTCTATTTTGAATACCAGGAAAATGATAACTCGTGAATCATTGAGATTGTGTGATAAGTTTCCTATCAGGCAGTTCATGATTGTCTGTTCAGAGCCATAAGGGTGTCAACTCTCTGTGTTCTGGCTCTCAGCAGACAAGATGCTCCTTCTCAGAATTTGTCATTTACTTTGGCTAAGTGTACGAGATCAGGAAAAGAGATATTTACCAACCATCCATCATGCCTCTTTCATGTGTGCCCTTATTCAGCTTACGTTGTGTAATTCATACCCCAGTCACACCACGAAGACCGACACCAGACCGACAAAACAGACCGAACAAAGAATCACATCACATAAAGAATTGTTTGTTTGGAGTCGGTTTGGCGGTATGATTGAGTTACGAGTCATAACACGTGGGCCACTGTATTCCTGTAGTTCTTGAGCAGCAGATATATATATACATACTCATTTCTCTCATAATGTAGTAGGGAGTAGATAACAGATCTAGGCTAACTCGGCACTAGGGCCAACTCTGACTCGGCAGAAATGATGGCCGAGTTTATCGAGAGAGCGGAATCAATCAAAGATACTTGCAACAAATTTTGAAGTAAGCATGTCTTTTCAGACACCCACTCTTAGACCGAAAAGGTGAATTTGACAATTTCGCAAGGGGATACTCTATGAAATGTGAAATTTATGGCTATTTAGTGGTCTGGTAAGTAGCTTACACCTTGTAAGTCGTGAAACCTTGTTGCCAGGTGATGCGGAGTTGGCCCTGGTGCCGAGCGAGCCCAACCTCGTAGATAACCATATCCTATACCTTACACGATGTAGTCATCCTCTTGCACTGGTTGTGTTGTTAATATGTTTAGGTTTAAGGTAATTAACACAAGTTTCCAAATCTAGAGATGTGAAATATATGCCAATACTAAAGTACCTGCATATTTATATATGTGGGCATTTAAGCTGAATGATAAATCTTCCTTATGAGATCATGTTTGAATGTTTGAAGGGATAGGAAAGAATTTAGATTAAATGTAAAGGAAGGCAAGTAAAGGCTAAATTTGGTAGTAAGTTTTAGGTGATCTTAAGAAGGCAAAAAAAGGGATGTGGGTATGAAAATGTAGGCTGACATCAAGGTTGAACTTTAATTGTTATGAGCTAGTTAGGAGGGGGAAAAGGAATTAAAAGTGTTGAATAGAATCCCATTATGGTATATGCTTGGGAAAAGTTGGTGATAAACCCATGGAAAGTAATAAAAGAATTTGGATAGTAGGCGGGGTAATCATTCTCATCAACATTGGTTTGGTGATACTTCCTGTCACATCACAAATTCATATTTTCACTTCATATTAATATCATTAATCTCGCACTTTCATTGTAGGTTAACGTGCATTCGTTTTGATAGCCTAGATTAGAGCATTGTGTTCTTTTTGTAACAACTAATACCCATGCTTCTCCTCTTCTCCCCCATCTCTCTCCTCATCTTGGCTTCTGGACCCTTCCCCACGCTTTCTGCCTCAATCTTGACTGTTTTATGAATTGTTCATTTTCTTTGATCACAACCTTCACATATGGATAATCTTTGTATTTATCATTTGTATCCTGTTAATCGGCTTATTCCTGCTTCTGCTTTCATTTGGTTTGCTCTTTATATCGGTTTCTGCTTGCTCTTTTGTATATGACTAACTATAATGCATGCCTCTCCTGCACATCCACCTCTCCTTGCTTGTACACCTCCCTATTCCTCTCTGCTTTGGAATGCGGTTACAGGCCAACACTAACAACAATGTTACCCTTCACCCCGAACCCCACCCCAACCACCTCCCCAACTGTGACCACCCCGTCTGTTTCCCCACCCCACTCCTACAGTGGAAGCAGCACGCTAGACACCGGTAGCGAGTCCTCACCTAGAAAGTCCAGCGACCTGGTGCACGAATCGCCATACCACCAATCTGAGTACCAAGACATCATCCTCAAAGGGAGCAGAGATAACTTGTCAGAAGGATGCGGCTCACCGACAGAAGCACAGGACACGATAAAAGGAGACGGGGATATGAATGGGCATTCACGCTCAGAAAATGAGGAAAGGACTCAGGAGGATGAAGGGGAAGATGTAGAGATAGATGGGAATGTAGGAAGTGTCTGGCTATGAGGGCGCTCTTCATATCTGTCATTCCACTTTGCCGTGCTATGTGATTTGAATGTTGTGGACCGGTATATGATTTCAAAAGGCAGTGGAGTCGATTCCAGTATGGCAGAGAGAGAGAGAGAGAACTTCTTGTCTGTTATCGAGCTGATGCTTTGTTAGTGCATACATCATTATCATCTAGTGTCATGTCATTGAGTAAGTGCTTGTGCCGAGTTTTGATGACAGCGATCTACTTTTTGACGATTGTGAAGATAGCATTTGTCATCACGATATGCCCAGAACAGCGACGTGTGATCACAGATTGATAATGTCGTTGAACGGTCATTGAACATAATCAACATACGGACTTAAGTGTGTTTTTAACAATTTAGCTTAACAAGGAAAAAAACTGAAAAGTGCTTAGTTGCGGAGATCGGCCCCTAATCCATTTTAGCATGAGACAAACTAACCTGCATGTTTTCCCTAGATATCCATTTCCATGCATTATCTTGACGCAGTTATTATGTCATGAAATGTCCCTTGTGTTCATAAGATTTGAATGGCTTGTCACTGTAGGAAAGATATGTTCCCAGTGCAACAGAGTATGATACCTGCAATTTGACCTTCGACCTATACGCTTCATCCAATTCTGACCTTAGCCCAACCCTTTCCTGCTACCCAGATTGAAGAGTTGGATTTTTGCATTACCCGTCTGAGTTTCACTGAAACTACTTGTTTATAATTTCATGCAAAGGCCTGAAAGGACAAGGACTGAAATGAGCCTTTTAAAAGAAATAGAAATGGCATGTATTAAAGCGTAATTGAAAAATGCATATTTATTTTTACCCACAATAATAGCATGAAAAGGATAAAAGTATGTGGATGAATTTTGAAAAGGCTGTTTTAAATTTGATATGTTATCATTTATTTGCTAAGGTCTTTATGTTAATGTTTATGCAAATTTTGTTTTTCTTTTTGAAAAGACCATAAAAAGCTACAATTATAGATCTTGTATTTTTTTTTTCACTTGGATGCATTTTCAAAGCAATCAAAAATAAATCAAAGATTATTCTCTAAAGAAGTCCCTCAACTATTATTGTTACCACATTCCCATCCTCAGTTTCAATTTCAGTGTGTTTGGGAGCATTTATCAAGTTGGAAGTATTAGATCGCTATTAAAAGCAGTTTTGTGAGCGGTATCTCTTTGAAATTTGACCCAAGCAATTGATGTTTTTCTAACATGAAAGGTAAGAAATATGCTCCAAAGCCAGCCATGAAATAGAAGGGAAAACAAAGTGGAGGGACTATTATGCCCCCACCAACAAAGGTTGTGCCAGAGGCAGTATTTTTTTTTTAATATTTGTAATTCATCATTATAAGTTACTTCAGAGAAACTTGTTATCTACTTGATGATTTGATAAGAACTCAGTATTGCTGCATAAGGGCTTCATTATTTTTGTAAAGGGAAGTGTTTTGTTCTGCTCGAAGCTTGCAAAAATTCATATCAAGGCAACCTTTATCATAAATGCAATGCTTGATTAAGTTTGCACAGTTTGCATTTTGTTTTGAACAAATTCTCATTTATTTTTTTTACATCACATTCCCATTATATATTTTGTTATATTGAATAAAAAAGATTTTGTTGAAAATATTTTTTTTTTCGGGGGGGGGGGGGGGGGGGGGGGGGGGTTGTTTAGGGTTGCAATGAATAATACCCATAAATATTTTTCCTTTTTTCTTTTGTAGTTTTAAGCATTGTGAGGAGTAGGTTCAAACAATTTTTACAAATTTGATACTCGTTGAAATAAAAAGGGATGACTGCACAGGAAGTGATTTTTTTTCGGGATACTTGCTGTAGGACCAAAAACATCAAGGTGAAAATAATTCTCACACTTCAATTTATCCAGAACAAAATTGAGATTGTAGTAAACTTTTTATTGATTAACCCAGGATAATAACAAGTTCAAGAGATTTTTGCCTTTTTTCTTTGTGAAAAAATATCGGGGCTCATTGACAACAAGACGTTAAAGTATATGACTTAATGTTGGACTTGCAGGAACTACAGTGTATAGTTGGTCATTTATAATTTTTCTACTGTTACAATAAAATACTACTTTATTTTTTCTTAATTTTTGACAAAAGGTGTATGAATCTTTTCAAACTTAAGAACAAATTTACTCTCATCTAATTAATGTAAGACTGAGTATTATTATGTTGTTTCCTTATGTGTATATGTATATAAAAATATACACATAATTATATAGATGTATATACTTACAGCTATTTAATATTTCAGTTGTAGCATTATTGTTAGTATTGACTATGTCATGATCTGAATTATATTTTGTGTAACCATTTTCCATGAACGTGTTACTAGCCTATTCGATTGTCACTCGTTTATGTTGTTTTATTATGTGCAGGCGCATTATGATCCAAATAGGTCAAACCTTTTTATATTGGATGTATTTTCTTCTCCCCTTTTCCCCCATGATTTTCTCCCAAGTTGTTACCTCTGCTGTGTATTGATGTATATTTCAACCTCTGATATTGTGTACTTCACTGAGCTTGAAGGACACATGAAGGTCATGATGATGATGATGACGATGGACATGTATATTGAGCTCTCTGTATTGATTGCTGTACAGCTGTACCTGGTCTGTTCTGTATGTGCCACATGAATGTGATTACCAAAGCAATAAAGTGGATTATAAAAGCATTATGATCAATTTGTCAATTCAATATTGTACAGGCTCTGCTGTGTGAAAGAAAACGAACGACAAATCAACAGTTTAGATCTTGTTCTTCATCGTATGCCATGTGTTTCTGGCTAGTTATCCTGTTGATGTAGAGGAAATGTTTTGTTTGAGTACTGCAAATTCTACGGATTATAAGGATTTAAAAGAAGCCCATATTTCTTCAAGATCACAATTTCTGAGCTCAAAGTAACCCCTTGCATTGCATAGATTGTTAACAGTAGTGTTTTTACATGTGAAAGAAGCAGAACATTGCAGCTCTACATATTGCCGGATTAGTGAAGCTTGACCAAAAATATAGGAATTTCTATGAATAGAAAGATGGTTTTCTGACAACCTTATACTTTCATTATTGCAAACAGTGAAGACAATTCTAGGCCTTTTGTGGAAAGAATGATTTACATACTCTCCTCGTAAAACAATACACTCGCAAAAATGCCTTTAGCATGCATCTACTAAAGCCTTGCACAAAAATAATGCGGTAAACTGCCTCAAAAAAACTACTGCGGTGAAATAAATACATTTATTTTATGATTTCTCCAAAGTTCCTCCAAAATGGAATTTTTTTAAAAACTTTACTTATGCAACATATTGTTGAGCCCTTTGTAAGACTTTCCTTTGGTTTTTATTTCTGTTGAAAATTGAATAACGCCTTCTTTTATCTTAACATAGATGTGTCATTCCATCTCTGCTGGTCATGGTATAAATGCAATAGAACACATCAAACTATGAGTATTATTCTTATAGTTATTTAGTAGTTACTACAACAGATTGGACATTTAAGATATATATTGGTCTAGTTTGTAATGTCGGTAAACTGGTTAGAACATAAATGAGATGGGTGTATACGGAAACATCGTAATATTTAATTGACAGGTTACATTAATGACATTAATGACATTTCAGGAGTTGTAACACACCGAGTATTTACCCTGTACATTGTGTTAATTTGTATAAATATAGAGGTAACTTATCCTATGAACATTTTTTTTTTATGGTGCACGGAAGGTAGCTTTTTGGTTGTGTTCCATTTGAATGCCGAAACCTAGAAATAACATCAAGACTCCAAGGTTCCTGTATTGGAAGGATATACCTATGCTCTTGTCTGTCCTTTCTCGCGAACAACAAGATACTCTTGAGAACTTCTTTTTGATATCTTTCGCAATATGAATCAGATGTCGGTTTTAAATTCTTCTGAGGTGGTGTTAAAAAAAGGTGTTCCTAAATGTTTCTCTTTTGATAACAGTTCATTGACATAAGATTTTGTGGTTTATCTTTAGGTAACTATACACTAAATATCCAAATTTAAAAGAGTCTAACAAATAGTTGGTTTTTATACTTTTCCACATCAGTTTTATTTTATATACACTTGATTGGAATGCCTTTAACAGTAAAAGCATGTTCTTATTTGCAGCCCACTGGCTTCCTACATTATGAATGTTAATGTTTCACCAAACCGTACCTTGTTGAACAAATTTTGAAAGTGAGGTGTTGCCTTTACCCCTCTGACTCCTTTCCCCCACCCTCGCCCCAAGCATTGTTTCAAATTGGTCAGGATTATGTTATGTAGCAGTAAGGGTCAAGTTGTAAAGGCAAGAGTTCAAATTTGAGTGTGCCATGTAAATAATTGTACAGTTTAAAACAGGGGACACTGCAACCTCTTTTGTCCCCTTTCTCTGTCTTCAACTATGGTGCACATTTGTATGTAAGCAATGTAATTATGTAAAGTGTATAAATTAAAAACGGCTGGACTCGATGCAGAAAATACCATGGAAAAGAGGGCAGGAACTACTACTGTGATGAATTTTAAACTACCCTTGTGAAGTTGGGTGGTATATATTTAATATATTGTTATTAACTTTGTCAAAGCGGTAATGTGGTGGACTGGTGGTGCATTTGTCAGTTGATACTTTTTTTTCGTTGAGGAAAATACATACCGGTAAGTTTGCATAAACAAAAATATTGTTTATATTTTAACATGGAGCTTTAACAAAGTAGATCACATGAAGCTTTTATAAAGTAGATCACCAAATCTTTGTATCTCAAGACTTGTGCCAATGGTTTCACAAGTACCTTACTGATTTTTTATCATTCTTTTTATGAACTGTTATGAGAGGTAGAATATTTGCAACAAATCAAGACTTCTGAAAATGAGAATGTTTGTGACAGTGTCCTTTGCTAGCTTTTCAGCATTATCACCAAATTTGAAGCAAACAATAACAAAATTGAAAAATTGAAGTACATGTAGTTTGTTATTTGATGGGTTTTTTTGTTGCAGTTTTCAATAGAGAATGGTTAAACCAGAAACCAATGTTCCTTTCAAATTGATATTTAAAAAGTACCAAAAAGTGAAATATGGTTGTAAGTTTACAATACATTGTATGAGAACATGCGATATTATTTCAATTTGTTGTGGGAAAATTTCATAGTACATTGCTGTTTGATATACAGTGTAAGTGTATGGCTTCAACCTTACACAAAATACCATCCGTTGAATGTACCCCTAAATTGAATCCGGTTGTTTGAATGCCTAAAAGTCTTGAGTTTGTCATCCTTAACCTCTGATAATAGCTCATCATTATAGCAAAGATTCTTACAAGGTAAATATGATAATTTAAAGCAAAAATATTAAGCTGGTAACCAAAATGCCAATGCCTATCATATTTTCCTCAGTGTTTTAGAATGAATAGTGTCTGTAGCACACATAGCTGCATGACCAAGCCATGCAAAGAATAAATTGTATTACCACTTTATCAAAATAAACTGTTTTTGGAGGTGTTATTGTGTTGTATCATTGTGTAATGAGATTGGTTTGAGGATTGCAACAGATACATTTTTTATGCCTCCGTCCAGGTGGTGCCAGAGGCATTATGTTTTCTGAAAATTTACCTATAAGTAAATTAGAATCCAACTGGCCAAGATATTAACCAATCCACCACACTGCTTTCCCATAAATATCACCAAATCAAAATCCTGATATCACAAAATTATTCTCTATAATATTCAGGTATACACTGTACATCTTTGGTTTACTGCCATTTGGTCCAATCATATCATTTCGTCCAATAACTGGTAGGACCCAATAACCATTTGGTCTATAAACATTTGATGCAATGTTTTTTGCCATTTGCGCCATTAATTGGTCCAATCATCAAATGGACTACCCAAGTAGTCCAGTACCCAAGTGGTCCATATTTCTGCTGACCTAACTTCAGTTGGTCTGCCACTTCATCTACACCCATTTGGTCTAATATCCACTTTGTATAATGAACATTCGGTCTACTTAATTTTCTTTATAAATGTCTGCATTTTCCTTAAATTATGTTGCTTCCTCTAACTTCCTCCCTCTTACCCTCTTTCCTACCCCCCCCCCCCTACTGGGGGAGGATGTCAGCCCGAATTTGACAAGTGGGCAAAGTGCCCAAGTGAAGATTCATCTTTTTTTCAAAACTTTAAACTTGTTTAACACATCTGGGTATTTGTGCCATTCAATATACTAGTATATTAAAATTAAATGATACAATAGTCTAACAGAACAATGGTTCATGAACAAAATATAGATTGACAGAACAGGTAATATTTTACTCAACATTTATAATACAATTACAAGAGCAATCCACTATCAAGTACAATCACTTGATATCCAGTTTTTAAAAATATATCAAAATTGGCATCTTTTTCTTGCGCAAACAAATCATAAACAAAATGTACAAATGGAATAAAAGGGACTGCATTCACACTTTTATAATTCATTTGAAATATAAAGAAATTAACAGACATGAAAGGGAAATAATCCTCAAATTCTGAATGTGCTGCATATAGATTAAAACAGATTTGCTACATTTCATCCTTTAAAATGCCTGGATTTAAGGATAGCTGTGCTCTAAGTGATATTTTTGTACTTTCGCAATGTTAGATATATCATATGTCACCTGTTTTATAAGCATGTGTCTACAAAATATACAAACTTTATGTACACTGTATTTACATTATATTTGTAATATAAATAAACCTGTATTACAAAAAACGATGCCTGCAAACACTTGATCATTGGGACAAAAATAAAATTCTTCATGTATGTACTTCACATTTCATCCACATTTCTTTCATCTTTTGTAGAGTGCAGTTTAATATTACAATGTTGTTGATATGGTGTAGCTTTTAGATTTATCAAATGGAGTGTGTACTCTCCATGTACAGTCATATTTGATTTATGTTAATCATAGCTGAGCAGAGACATCAAATGAAAGCTTTATGTAAATTACTAAATACACGACTATTAGCTACTCTGCATTTTCTTCATGGTTTCCATGTAATGACCCTGACGGCTATCTCTGCAGCTTTGACTACGGCTGCAGACTCGTCCTCTGTCCTCTTCTTTATCTGTAATTAGAAAGCACAGAACCAAAAAAAAAAATTGTAACAAAAAAAAATTCACGGAAACTGAAAAAGCTGTGTGCAACGGTTAGGATATTCAATTTTTTTTTATCATTAATCATAAGAAATCCTAGCTACCTTCTTTATGCATCTACACTTATGTTACCCTTTCTAATATAAGGTGCACTATTGTCACTCCAAGTAAGTAAATATTTGGATTAAATGTCACTAACTACCAAAAGATGACAGGATGGTAAAGTTTTGATAAGAAGTTGTGGTTACGCACCATTTGCTGCAAACTACAGTTGACATGACCACTATAATTTCTTAAGTAACTAATAAATATTTGATAATAACTGGTCTGGATGCTACCAGTTAGCTAACCCAGAAAATATACCCCCCAAAAAAATTATTCATCATTCAATACACTTTGCATTTCATGACTATGATGATAAACGGCCCGAGCAAGAGATCCTTACTGGAGAGTGTAAACCATATTAATGCCTATTCTTACAAATAAACTAAAAAATATAAGTATGGATAGAATTAGTTTACCCTGTCAACATTCTCAAGCAGTTCTTTGCGTCCCTCGGGTGCCTCCGATAGGGTTGTGATGGCAGTGATGGCGTTGAGTCGTACTTCACTACTATCATCATCCACCAGCTTGACAAGCTCAGGTATGGCTCCAGCCTTGATGGCGGTGTACTTGCCTTGGGTGGTGATGGTGATCCTGTCAAAAAAAGGATGACATCGCCCATAAGAATGCAAATACCATTTGATAAAATATCGATGAAGGCTATATATGATAATGCAGTATTACTGCTAGTTAGAATGTATTTAAAAACTTCAGCATGGTAAACATGCAAACATTTAATTATACTGTTTCCATCAATTTCAGAAAAAGATCCATTTACAATTTGCTAAGTTCACTAGAAATCTATTTGAAGGCTCGTGTTTATGCCAATAATCTTCTGAAGTAGAAATATTGTAAATTATTTTTTTACTAATGTGAAGTGCTCTTGCATAGAAATATCATCTATAGTGAGCATATAATTATGATCCACAGAGACCATACGGTAGTAACACTCCCCAGATGGAGACCATGGTAATAATAATTGTAAAGTGCTTAGAGACTTGTACAATATAATTTCAGATTGTTCATTATCCCCAAAATTCTTGATGATTCAAGGAACATAAAGGCCAATAAAATATAATTTGAAAGTGTGGTTAGCTTCAGATGGGGAAAGGCTATGATAAAACCACATGAACATTCCTAAATTCATCTTAATGAATTTTGATATACCGGTATACAAAACAAACAGACAACTTTCATGTACATTGCATCATCTCCTATGATTATAGCATCAAAGTGAACAAAGAATGGGGCACGCTTACGTCATGATGGCACCAGCTGCCTTGGATCTGACATCGGGATCATCATCGGAGAGAAGAGTGACAAGAGAGGGCAGGCTATTACACTCGCATGCTTTCCTCTTGCCATCAAGAGGAACACTGGATAAAAATGAAGATAATCATATATGTGTATATGCATTCACAGAAGGATTTTTTACTCCAAAGCAGTAGAGCATACGGTATCTCTTCTTTTAGAGAGCAAAGGAGTATCAGAAATAAAGCTCACGAAAAACCTTCATTGGTATTGGTATTACCATAAAAGGCCAAGACTGGTATCTAACAAATAAGCCCCCATCTTTTGATACTGTCAAGCATGTTTGATATTGCAAGCCATAACATCATGGGGCAGCAACAGTTCCATTCGCTGCTTGTATACTTTATTGGGGGTTTTCTCAACATGTACATGTACATGTACATGTATATTTGATGAAACTCAAGGTTACAAAACAAAATTAGCCCCCAACAAATGCCAAGGGTGAAGAATGGTGCACAAAAGTGATTGCCTGAATCAAGCCTGAATCAAGCCTGAATGGAATCCTTTTCAATTTCCTTCTACCCCTTGACTACATACAGAGGAATCTTTGCAGGCATTGAGTACTTCAGATCCAATTCCTGATGCAGATCATATATCACATAGAGACACATCATAACAAAAATTATGAGCACTTAGCATCTGTTTGTTTTGCTCTTTATAGGCACAAGCCCTTTTTTTTTGCCATGATGTATGAACGCAATATATACCTAAGGTCCATGACATCTCTTGCTGCTTTTGCTCTGATGATGGGTGAGGTGTGAAGAAGAAGCTCTGTGAAGACTTCCATTGCTCCAGCGATTAGCGCCTGGACCTGATCAAGCCTCATACAGAAGTGTAGGGTGTCCAATGTGTACTCCTGCGGGAAAGAGAAATATCATTTATGCATAGAATCTATATCTAAGTAAGACATGCACAATACAGAAATATATTTGAAAACATTTATCATCACTGTCACAGATCTGTATGTTTAATGAGAAGTACTCTTTGAACTCTTTTCCTGCTTTAGTCAACTTCCGTAACATGCCAGAGATCACTTTAGTCAGAATTTGTCACACATACCAAGTCTATGGAAGATCACACACCTATAAATTTGGCAGTCCAGTTCCTAGCAAACAAAGATTTAATGGGAGAATTACAATTACTTGAAAGAAAAACCTGTGACAAAGGTATAACCGTCTATTTTTGCCTTATTTCTAATTCCTTCGAGCAATCTTTTTGCGGATTTTTCTTTTTTTTTATTAACCATACCTTGATTTCATCCACCTCAATTTTGAGTTTGTCCACCAGGATTGGGATGAGATGGGTTTCCACCACTCCCTCTGCTCCGGGGTAGAACTCTGTCAGCATCTCCATGGCCATGTGGGCGTTCCGTCTCACGATGTCGAGCTCATCATCAAACAGCTTGGAGAGTGGGAAGATGATGCTGAATTCAATGAAGGCATCTCTTCCAATATTGTGACCTGGGGAGGAGAGATCGGTGATATGTCTGATAACTAGTTTCCTCCTTATCTTTTGAGAAGGTTGAACAATACATTTGCAGGGATATGCCATGTTTATCATATTCATGTCTTGGTAAAACAGTCATATGAATACTCTCTTGTAATAACTTACTTAACTTGGATTTGCCTTTTTACAATGTCGGCCAAGTTGCTCATTTGTTTTTCATTGTCTTTTAACAAAATAAAAAATGTTTTGTTGCTTTGTTTTATGTTTTCTTTGTCTATTTGTTTTACTGTATGGGTGCAACATTTAATAATCAATAAATTAACCAATAAATCTATTATACATTCCAGGAACATCAAATTACTATCAAACAGCAACTAGATTAATTATTTCTTTGTTTAGGCATAAACCCCCAAGTATTTACCTGAAATGATGTATAATGCCTCTGTTGTTTTTTGCCTGACAGTCCCATCTGGATCACTCAACAGAGTTTTCAAACTCTCAGCTACACCTGTGGATTGTAAACATGTATCAAATTGCATCTAGCACAAACAAAATTGATTATGCAGTAGAATTACACTTAAAGATGTTCTGACTCTTTGCTGCAATGGAAGTATTTCCCAGACATTGGGAAGCAAGTCATCTGCATCAGTCTAAAACAATAAACTAAATATCTAATGCTACATAAAAGGTAAACCAGGTTGATTCATAAAAATTTATTTGTTGAATGACATCATTTAAATTATATATCATGAAATCATATAAATTTAAATAACAAGAAATATGTCATGTACACTATTACACCAATAGACCGCTTCGGTAATGTATGCAAATTTTATGCATACCTTTCAAACAAAGGTGGTTCTTGACAACCTGAAAGCTTGCCAGGCATAGCAACAAATAATGTATGCAAACTGGATTCCAAGCATTGAGGTTCATTTATAAAAAGCATGTTCATGGAATAGCTCGTCACTAGGTGCTCAGAGAATATATGTGCATAAATTTGTATACATTACAGAAGCGGTCTATTGCATTTATCTCAATCTTATGAACAAATCTCAACTAACTCCATATAGGTCAATTCAGAACTATTTCTATCAATTTCCATACACATTTCTATGTTGCATTATCAGTGGAAAACTTGGCAATGAAAATTCAACAGACAGATGATTTGCTACTATTGGATGACTTACCAACTTTGAGTGCTTCTGCAATGTGTTCTGGATCATGAAGATAGTCACATAATGTCATTAGTGCTCTTTGCCTTGTGATGAGTTCTGGATCTTTCAGCTCACGATTCTGAACAATACAAGTTATAATAGAATAATAAGATGTTTGATTTACAAAGAAATTACAATGATTGTATTATCCAGTATTATCACAAAGCAAATTTGCTTGTGTCGTTTGTCAGAACAGGCATCTTCAACCATTCCTAAAATATTTTTGAAAAATTGGGTCGATGATCTACCAAGTTCAAATGATAAAGTACAAATTTATGTTGATCGATTCTAGAGTTCTAGATCAAAATAAATAGATCTAGATCTTCTGCCTCTAGATTTCTTTGTTGTTGTTGTTGTGGTTTTTTACTTTCATATTCAGATTGCTTGCTGAAGTTGATTAACATGGACCACATGGAGAATGACTATAGAACTAGACCCCTATTGGTGAGAAACTGAAACAAATCACCGACATTGCTATAACACCGACATTTTTTTAAAAACTTAGTTGCAATTAAATCATCATGCATACAGAAGGTTTTTTATAGATTCTAAATAATCTCACACAACGGACATCTGTACCTCCAAAATTCACTTCCTACATAGGCGAATGTGCATTATGGATCTCAAATGCATGTTTCAAAGGTGCAAGCCTGCTGGCTAAAAACAGCCTGAAAATTTTACTTGATCGAGGACAAGGTGATAAAATTATCCTATTGATATATATTGTCAGGAAATCAGAAATTTTATCATCCTAGCCTAGACTAAACTGCAAAAGACAAAGTATTTTCTCAGAATTTTGACAATTATATACTGGTGTTAGCTCGGGATGGTCCCATGAGTGAATTAGAAGTTAGATCAACGTTAGATCTAGTCTACATGTAGATCTACATGTAAATTATCATCATTCAATTTCAAGACCAAACATCACCATGATACGAAGCCCCAAACATGCCATTTTTGCGAACCGAAAAAAAAATTATTCCGTACGTACGAGATAATTTATTGCGTACGTACGGAATATTATCTCGTACCGTACATATGTACAAATCATTTCGTGCGCGCGATACGTGTTAATAAATTATGCGCACGCACATGCCCACGGTATTTTAATATCAACTTTATAGTCGAAGGATTTACTGAAAACAAGGTCTTTTATATAAACGCTAGAGGAAGACGGGAAGTCCTTGTCTGTCTCTATTTTGAGTTGGGATTCTCCCAGAAAGAAATTTTGTACTTTTTGTTATCAAAAAGATCTATGCACCGTTTTTGTAATGTCTGGCGATAGATACTGTTCTGTTTAAATATAGATAGGTTGGTGAAGAATTTACACAAACATAATTACTCAAACTCAATGCCTTGGTATATATTCAAATCTTGAAAATATTATTTATCAATTATATTTCATCTTTTCTTAATTGACCAATATATTCAGAATAAATTTCACATGACAACTCAAAGAGTATAATCAAGTCATATGTAACAATATATATATATTCAAATGTAAATGATCCATTCAATCGGTCATATAAATATTCTTGTCATAATCCAATGTTTTAAACAGGTAAATACAACTGTAAAGGGTTTACAGAAAATACAATAATAAAGAGATGAGCTCAACTAATCAAACATTTCCTCCTGGGGAAAATCTAGAAAATCATATTGTTTAGCACGTGCAGTATTTATAAATTAATTGAAATAAATTAAATGTCAGCGACTGTCCTCAACCCGTATGGAATCTCCTTACATTATGTCTTCCTGTGCTCTTGTGATGTCTCTTCTAGACGATGCACGAAGACTCGAGAATGTCCTCAATCCGTATGGAATCTCCTTACATTATGTCTTCCTGTCCTCTTGTGATGTCTCTTCTAGACGATGCACGAAGACTCGAGAATGTCCTGGGTGTTCAAGGGTTGTGTCGCCTGTTACAAAAGCTTGCTCTAAGTATAACGTTGAATTCTGTTGTAACTGTAGTTTGTCCAGTAGACAAAGGGTCACGTCTCAGAGGTAGACGATCTGCCCTGGTAGATCTGTCCAAGAAGATCTATCTCGGAATTCCCAGAATTCCTGGAAGTCCCGGAACCAGCTGCCAGACTACCGTTAAATCAATTATACACCGAAGAGTTACAGCATAAAGTTTACACTATATTCTAAATCATCATCATCAATCCAGTTTTGATCCGGGTATATTCCCCGTTGACAGGGGTGGCCGGATTTACCTCACTTTGTAGCAATCTTTCTCACACCAGCCCTCCATCTCGCACGATTCATGGCATCCTCCCTCCTCAAACCAACTCCACTACACTCCTCCTCAACCCGTTTTCTCCATGTTTTCCTCGGTCGTCCTCGCTTCCTCGGGCCCTTCACTTCAAACTCCAGAGCTTTTCTCAAAATGTGCCCGTCCTCCCTTCTCAGCACATGCCCATACCATCTCACTCCATTTGCTTTTGCCATCTGAGCCACTGATTCTTCCAGTCCTAACATCTCCAACAGGTCCTTGCTCCTTTTTCTATCCATTAGTTTCACTCCACACATTGCTCTCACCATTGCTCTCTCAGTCCTCATCAAGATCGCCAGCTCATTCCCACCTAAACACCATGTCTCACTCCCATATAACATCACTGGTCTTACACAGCTGCGATAGACCATTCCCTTCACCTACACTATATTCTAAATATATATCCATATTATGTTTCCAAGATATTATTCCAAAATATATATATATACACTGTACATCAAAATAAACCTTGGATTTCATAAATATAAATGAAAAATCTTTCTTGTTTGTTAAAGCTATACATAACACATCTTCTCTTAGCAGTCAAAACCAAACAATCTTATATTCCATTGACAAATTTTCCTAAATAACTAGAATACCATTACCGTAAATAACGTTCTATAAACCGCACATTTTTTCCCGCCGGAAAATGTGAAAAGTTGGGGGAGCGGTTTATATACGATGACAGGTCTCGGCCAGGATCGGCCAGAAAAAAAAAACCAGAAGTTAATCCCCCTTGCAGAGAGGTTAATTCGGGAGTAAAAGGTCCTGGTTCTGTTAATCAAGCAACTGATTTTCTTTTTATAGAATTCTACACGTATTGATCCTTTTTTAAAACTTAATTTTCACGTTGTCATTATGTGCACATGAGGGTTCACGTAATGATGTGGCCCGGAACGCATACACTGCCCATGCCATACCTATACCATGCACACAAGTACGGTGCACACCATAGAGATCGATGACACACACGCATACACACATATACAGCCACACATATACAGCTAGCCACACATACAGCCACACATATACAACCACCTGCAGTATAGTCCTATTTACAGCGTATCATATCCTGCATGCATTTAGTGACCAATCAGGAAGTTTCCCCCGATATGTGGGCGGAGTTGAATTCAGAATAAATTAAAGTTTGGTGACCGCCCAGCGACCCATAGCACACACACCATCGAGATCGATCAACGACACACACGCATACACATACAGCCACACATATACAGCCACACATATACAACCACCTGCAGTCCAGTCCTATGTACAGCGTATCATATCCTGCATGCATTTAGTGACCAATCAGGAAGTTTCCCCCGATATGTGGGCGGAGTTGAATTCAGAATAAATTAAAGTTTGGTGCTGACCGCATGTGATCTAGGCCATGCACTGAACTGTACTCGCATGCAGCACAGAGGATTTTAAAATACCGTTGATAAAGTTTGTTGACCTGTGACATGAGAGAGATCGAGAATGTTGTGTTGAAGAGGTCAAGAGGGCACTAAAGTCAATCATACTGCCTATGTGTATATGTATTACGTCTCTCTTCCACCTCCTTGGATTAATCATGAAGCTACAATGATAAAAGTGTGTTATGTCAATGTGTGTGATAGAGCAGGGAACGTCAGTACCCTGATGATGAAAGTTAGTGTTTATATCAATGTTTGAGCTGGAGTTTACAATAGCCTAGCATGCTAGTTTACAAGCAACATGTGTTTTTATTTTTGCGAGATGGGGTTGATGACTGCGGAGATTTTAAAGAGTAATTCCATCGCCAAATCACTTCCTGATGGGCGGAAAAGTCAAGTTTTTTAGCAAAATGAGCCAATCAATATACATGAAGATAAAATTAATAGTCCCCCTCTCTCTGAATCCCTCTGCCCTTTTCTCCTGTCGCCTCCCTCTTTCTCTTTTTACTCTCTCTCTCTCTCTTTTTACTCTCTCTCTTCTTTCTTCCCCTCTCCCCCGTTTCTTTCTAAAAATTATAATATTCTATTAGCATATCAGGAGGAGGAGAGGAAGAAAAAATTGATACACATAATATATACTTCATACAAAATTAAATAAAACTGTAACACGTCTCTCTCCTGTTTTAATTCTATTATTTTTCCATTCTTTCTCGTAACAATTTTTCTATCTCAAATCTTGTCTCTTATTACCGATTTACCTTTTCTTTTCTTCTCATCTTTCTTTTCAGTCTCCCAACAATCTTTCTCCTTTATATCAACAAGTCATGTGTCAGAACCAAAACAATGGCATTTGATTATCCTTATCAAAGTGCATGGGCAGTTTGTTTACAAATAAATTCACAGCAAAGATCAAAGCCTGTCAGACAGCTGGCACCCAGCTGGGTGTCACATTACAGATACGCGCGACCTATAAAGCTAACAGCAAACTCTCGTTTGCTATTGGCTGGTGAAGAAAGGAATTTATGGAACGATCTTTGGACTTTGGACTATCACTGAAACTACAAACCAAACCAAGCACATGGCAAGCACATGGCAAGCACATGGCGTGTACATACACGATAGTGATAGTGAGAGTGACATGTGGGCGTGGTCATCCAGGCTGTATGGATATGTTATAGTCTGCAAGACAGACAGGGGCGTAACTGATCCTGAAATAATGTGGAATGTGGCGTGTCTGGTGGCGTGTCTGGTCATGCACCTGAATGCATGAAGCGTGTGTGTGAGTGTGTATAGATCACCAATTATGACGGGAAACAAACTATTTTGCGGATTTTAGTTCTGTTGCTTTTTCTTTTTATCCTTTACTAAATCCTTTCTTTTTGTCAATAATTTTCCGTTAGAAAGTATGAACTGTAGTTTGGCATGAAAGAGCAAGCAAGCCTAATGTGGGGTGTTTTTTTTTTTCTCCGCGGCGGGGTCAAAAGTTAGGGGTGCGGTTTATATTCGGGTGCGGTTTATAGAACGTTATTTACGGTATTGCTACATTTAATAAATCTTTTTGAAATCTACGAAAGTAAAAGATTATCTGCAATAAAGCACATTTTGACCATTTTAAAGGCACATTATTTCTTGTATACAATTCATCAACAAATTTTACTGTTTTGGCTTCTTGGTCAATATGAAATTAAAATATACCGGTACATAGCAGAGTTATAATGCAAATATTAAATGATTAAGTTCAATGACTTCTTGCCACAATGCAAACTTAGACGTTTTCAATAATATAACTGACCTTGATTCCTATGCCCCACCCAAATTTATAGTTTTACATTGTACAAGAAAATATGGGTTAATTAATGGGAAAAATTACTAAAATGAAACTTACTGGTGTCAGAGCCATGATGTGGAGCTGTAGAGAAGTTTTCTCCTGGCCTGTTTTGCCCGGATTTCAATAATTTATTGCGTACGTACGGAATATTATTGGGTACGTACGGAATAATTTATTGCGTATGTACGGAATATTATCTCGTACGTACGGAATAATATCTTGTATGTACGGAATAATTTTTTTTTTTGGTTCTCAAAAATGGCATGTTTGGGGCTTCGTACCATGATTACCAATCTAATTTAATAATTCATCTTCATGATGCACAGCTTAAAGTAAACATTATATTTACAAGAAGAAAAAGAAGGCCCTACAAAGTCCAACTACATTCAATGATTCAGTACCCTGACTGACGGTAAACAATATGTAGGCTAGCATAATTCCCATGTCCAACTTTGCCTGGAATGTTCTGTGACTTCTGTCTGGAATGTTCTGTCTGAAGTTTGTGAAGACTTCAACTGTTCTTTTTTTTGTAACTGAATGATTTTCGGTAGAGTCGAGATTTAGCATGTTTAGACTAGTATTATTATTAACTAGGCCTAGAGAGTAGTACGTTACTTGTTACTAGTCCAACGTAGGCCTAGATCTAGATGATTAGGCCTAGATTAGACAGCTGAAAACCGTCTGTTTCGGAGGAGTCTTTAACATTTTCTTATTTTTACCTTCTCCTCCTACACAGACGGCTACCCAACCTTCGCGGTAGATAAGGGGATCTTACAATACATGGCCTATGAGGAAATCCCCCAAAAAGGGGGATCTGATTTTCCATCCCTATAAGCCATCCCCTTTCTCTAAAATGTCACATAGATGGTGCTAGGGTTCTCATATTTCAATACATCATAAAAAAACCCGAAAAATATACAGATAATTAACAAAATTTCGGACTTACTCTGGTTTGAACTCCCTTCGCACTGACTGACTGAGTATTCGCTGCGTTTTACTACACAATCTCTATACGCTTCCGACTAGGCCTACTTCCGGGTCATGTGATTATAACCAAGAATGGCTGTCAGCGACTCGCTACTGACGTGCAACTTCCATGCTTCAAATGATCAGATTCGTGTACCAGACGAGGAATTTGGGGTAAGAAATTTATTCAAGCATATTATATTACCGTTGTTCTCATTCTGAGTTGTTTATTTTAATAAAATAATGTATTTATTGGAAAATGAAAATTCGTCCTTAGTCCCTGGTACAGAGTGAGAAACGAACTTCAGTCTATGTAAGGAGGTGTAGTGAAGCAAGACGTAGTCCAGTGGAACACCCGACGAACAGAGACTGAAGCTTTCGGTCTAGGCCTAGATCTAAAAATCTAAACTTAATCTAAGCCTAATGTTAGGCCCCTAGCCCCGGGACGCTGCCACGAAGTGGTCGGGCTGCCGCAGTAACTAGGCCCCTAACTCTAACTAGTCTAACATAACATAAGTTACCATGCCCAAAAGATTTCTAGCTTTACTGCCGTTTGTGAAAAATTTCAGAAATATTTTCATAAATAAAAAGAATCTTGAATCACACTGTCTGTGATGATGGAACTGCCATTGACAATGTCAACTCAATCATGGGAGCGTGAGCCGTGAATCAGTTTACAAATTTCGCTTCGGTCCCATGCGTTCATTTTACTGTTAGCAATCTACAATTCTTAATATCAATCATCATATCAGATAATTCTTACCAATTTAGGAAGTGCCCTGTCACCGTAAGCTAAAGGTGCTTTCGTGACATCGATATTCGGTGGCAACTGTGTTGTTATTCGAGTTGTAGCCATGATAGTTTTGTATTTAATCAAGATATTTCGTCAAGCCCACCTCTCTTTCGCGTTACGTTGCTATGGGATTGAACGTACGCGTCGACCGTGCGTAACGACCACGACACGCAGTAGTAGTTACTCGTCGATCTGGATCTCTGTACTGCATGCGTAATGCTGAGCGCGCGTACGTGAGGATGAACACTACAGAGTCGGGAGGTCCGTTCTTGTCGAGAGCAATTTCTATGAACTTGATATCTTTTTATCACTTATCTCAGTTTATAATGAATACTCAATGAAAAGAAAATTGATATCCAGGAAAATTTAGGGCAACCAAACCTTGAGTGCCAGCCCCTGCCCCCCCCCCTCAACAAAAAACATAAATCATGGAAACAGATAACTAATTTTTTTTTTTTTTTTTTTGGGGGGGGGGGGGGGGGGCTGGTTGTAATAACATCTGTTTCAGCTTGTTGCCTACCCCTCCACGCCCCCCTCTCTCTCTCTCTGTTATATCCTCTTTACCTTTATCTCTTCCTCCTTGAAATGACATTATTCTCTTTATACCTTATTTAAAATATATTATTTCTCATATCATATTTGTAATAGTTGTAATTTCAATGGAAACATTAATGCATCTCTTTTGCAGTTAGGGGGACTCGACCCCCCCCCCTTTTCATACAGCAAAAAATATATACTGTATATGAATGATAAGGAAAAAAAGAATAAAAGAATGAAAGGAATAGATACGAAATATATAAAGAGGAACTTTAGTGTGAAAAACTCTCATAAGGTCGTTTTAATAGCCAATCTTTCTCTGTGTTCTATTCATTTTTTTTGCCCTGATATACAAGCTTTCAATATAACAAGATAATTTTTGTGGTGCCACAAAGTTTTTTATAACGAGGTTCCTCTGTATATCAAAATATGTTAATGACAGGAAAATAAATAAAATCAAAACAGACATCTACAGTAATTCAGTTATATAATGAACGTACATGTACATACATGTATTATATTTACAGAAATCAATTTCACTGATATAGCGCAGGAAATATGTATGGTGAAATAGTCTGTGACATAAGAAAATACTGCATGCATAGATGACAGTGTCCCACATGTATTGTCTTGTAAAATTTCATGATGAAATTCTATGATAATCAAATATTTCAGATGGTATTGTAGGATTTCCTGTTCCTTTATCTCCATACAATTATCCACAGAGATGATAAAACAGAGGGACATCATAAATCTGACAGAATTACTGAAGATTGATAAAGAGATGTGCAAGTATCAACTTCAATTATTCAAAGCAGGTAAAATGAGGTAATATGAATTAGAAAATTCCATCACTTCCATTTTAAAGGATGATTCTCCTCAACAAAGCAGAGTATTTCTCTATTCCCTCTGTTTAAGAAAACTTTGAGTTATAGGATAGGTGAAAACTAATTGGTGACTTTTCTCATTCCTTTTATGTCAGTTTGGAAGAACATCGTGGTAGAAATGTCCCCTGAAAAGGCTTGCTCTTCAAATGGCATCATATTCAAAGTATGACGAGAAATAACTGAAGTGGTCGGGCCGAATATTCTTGCCACATGTGTGTGCAGTCCTACACATCCATTTCCGTGTGCAGTGCATGTTTTATCATTTCTCATCATTTTGAGGATTCCAAAACCTCACAGTATAAACCAATTCCTATGTAGAACATGACCAACCTTTCGCTTTGACTTTCTTTCACAATGTAATCTCATGTCCAGAACTCCACTTCAACTTTATAGCTTTACCCTAAACTGTGCCATCGCATTTAATAACAGTATACTCAAACAAGATCATAATCATTTTTCATCGTAATATAGTGATAATGAACTTGTTTTTTATATTTAAAAGAAAGACATTTTTCTTAGACAAAAATATCAAATTCACTATAAAAATTTGGGAACTCTAAACTTCTTACCATTGCAATAGCACATGATTACAGACAAAAGTCTCAATAATTCATACATGTATAATCTTTCTATTTCATCTCCTGATGTAATTAATCCAAGCTTAGCCATTAGCGAATGTGAATGAGATAGTGGCTCTTTTCTTCAGTTAGAAACTTGACAATGAAGGACTCCCTCTTCTTTCTAATCCTTCCATGCAATGTTCCCACCTGATTTTGGGGTATTTTTCATTTAAAAAAAAAAAAAAAAAAAAAAAAAAATATAACCTTCATATTTCCATTATTTTCTCCTGGGGGGTGTTTCATAAAGCTGTTCATAAAGTTACGAATGACTTTACAAATGACTGGAACATGTTCTTGAGTGCTATACTAATCAGATTCTCAATCATTTAGCACAAGAACTGATCACCAGTCGTGCGTAAAGGCGTGCGTAACTTACGAACAGCTTTATGAAACACCCCCCTGGTGAGACAAATCCTGTGTCAGTCATCACCTAATATGAGATTGATTGAATCTAGCACTTCACTTTAATACAATCTTGAGAATGAAGGGCGCCCTCATCTTTCAAATCTTTAGATATGTAACGTTTGCATTTGAATTACACACAACTTTTATAATTAGAAATGAATATAACATTCATGCTTCCAATGTTTTCTCAGAGTCAGAACAATCCCATCTCAGCCATTAACAAATGAAATTTGATAGAATCTGTCTCTTTGGTTAGAACCTGAACAACGAAAGACTCCTTATTCTTGGAATGTTCCGGTCTGAATGTTCATATTATTTCCATCGTTTTATCTTGGTGAGACCAATCCTGTCTCAGCTATCAGCAAACGTGAGTTTGATAGAGTCTCTTTCTTCTGTTAGAAACCTCATGATGACAGCCTCTACGTTGTCACTACTCCTCATCACCTGTCTCTCCATGGCAGCACGGAAATCTTCTTTACCTCCTCTCGTCACTCCCCTCGTCACGGTCCGTTGCCTAGGAGATGGAAGAGAAATGAATCATTTTAATGATGTATTCCACAGATACAGCCTCATGGTTTGGTATACTGGTCCCCATACCTGGTCCAAAATCAAAAGCTAAAGTATAGAAGGTGACCAACCATACCCTCGGATATATTTCATCAAGGATATACTGTTATCCTTGAGACTGCAATTAGATTTTGTGTACGTTTTTTTGTGGTACAAATATGGCCAGGTATAGTGTTGGGACAGTGGATGGAGTATAGAATTCAACAAGTGTTTAGTAGAAATGGAAAATGGAGCTACTGATTTGTATGTTATATCATCACAAAGACCATAAAGACTGTTCTTTGTACCGAACAAAACACATACTTTTCAGGTGACATGTAAAATCTGCCATTCAAGTGTTAATGTACACATCTATCCAATGCATTTTATCCTAATATATGCCAGAAACGGTCTTAAAAATTTCTATTCAAGTACACTCTGTAGAAGTTTATAAAGATTTCTGTCACTGTTTGTAAAAAAGGCATTCCATACATTCTTGCCAAAATGATTTAATTTAATTGAATAAGTAGATGATCAAAGGCCATTGGGAGTAAAAGTACATTCTGGTCTTACCTTTGGACACCTGAAGAGGAAGGCAGAAGATCCAGGTTGACCTTTCCTCCATCTTCTGTTTTCAGATGGGCAAACTCCTCCAGGATATCAATGTCTATTGAGATTGATGATAAGGAATGTAAGATCAACTTTTAATTAATTCTGTCAACTCCTGCCATGCCATGACATCTAGAATCATTGAATTAATCATCTAAAGAATAACAAAGATACATAATTACATATTATGTTTACTTTCTACTTAAAACATCACTTATTTCTAATCAAATACTTCTACTCTTTGTCAGCCATGAGTTAATTACCATTCCCTAGCAAAGGGTCTCCTGAGTGAGCGAGTACAAGGCATTTCTCCCACAGATCTACAAACAACAAATAATCTCGGAACAAAACGAGAAAAAGCAAGATTGTTAACATTATGATGAAAATTTAAAGTTTTGCTCCTCCCTCACATAAATAATTGGCAATTACTCCCTTTCCAAGTTTTGTTAAGTTTTTCATTTAAGGTTCAATGTAATTTGTAATTCCGGTATCATTTAATAATGCTTCCATGGAAAATAATCACTACCTCAAGTAAAAATTGGTATTCTACATGAAAACATCAATAAACTAGATGAATCTTCAGCGTGCGCGGTCGGAATTTATGCCTCCGCCATCACCAGATTGGAAATGTATGGCATACATGTACACTCTAAAAAGGATTGGTCCAACAATATTACAAATCTTTTCACTTAAAAAGCACAGGAGACAGAAAATTTATTTCATTTCATTTTCATCCCGTACAAATAAAAAACTTACCATTGATGACTTACAATCATCAAATACACCAAGGAAATAGATATTTTATAGCAAATAGACCACTGTCCCCTTGAAATTTCTAAAATAGGTAGGCCTAGACTCCATACATCACGAACCATTTTTATGTATATAATGACCTCTATGACCTTTGAACTTTGACCTTGAGACCCTAAAATCTAATCAGTTCATCGTCCCTCACATATGCATACATGGGCCAAGTTAGAGGTTGATCCGTCAAACAGTTCTGAAGTTATCACAAGAACGAACCATTTTTATGTACATAATTACCTCTGTGACCTTGAGACCCCAAAATCTAATCAGTTCATCGTCCCTCCCATATGCATACATGGGCCAAGTTACAAACTGATCCAAAAAACAGTTTTGAAGTTATCGCGAGAACGAAAAGGGGACGGACGGACGGACGGACGACCCGAAAAACATAGTGCCTCCGGTTACCACCTACGGTGGGCGGAGACATAAAAATATCGAATTTTTTGTTGTTGTTGTTTTGTTATCAATAAGGATACTGATGACAAAGTTGAGAAAGCAGTGGTAGAAGAAACTTCCTTGTTTCCTGATTCTTCTGATGGCCTCATTAAACATTGGTTCTTCCCTCGGCCAATAGTACTGCATCAAAACAATCAGGTGACCCAGTCCAGTGTCGTTAGAGTCTGCTCTGTGAAGGACACGTTTCTAGAAGAAAACATTTTTGAAATTGTCATGATTATTCTAGCATGCTTCAATTCTATTTATTTCTTTAGTTAATTTTTTTCATCAAGTTTGAAGTTTGTGAAATTAGATACTTAACCAACAGTGAAGAGCATCAAGAGTACAATTGGTAGTATTCCCACATGTCAGTAAAACATGCACATTTGTATACTATATAAAGAAAGCTTAAAGGAGAATTAACCCCTGAGTACAAATTTACTTATATTGAAAGGTGTAGTATATTCCTACTTATTGGCCTAAATCATTTTCCAATAAGATATCAGAAAAGGGTATAATAAAGATATTCCAACACCCGGTATCGTCTACTACTCATTTACATGGGGGCTGCCATTTTCTTGCTGATTTGGATTTGTACATGAACCATTGAGAAATGTTCCGGTCAGGAAGATATTTTGAATCCAAGACCTAAATTGATTTTCTTCATTACCTAAAATCCCATATGTGACGAAAAATATAAAGTGGGTGTTTACATGATTTATAAAAATTAAATCTTTATAATGATACTTTTAAATTGTCTGGTTTTGCTTAACAAAAATCTATTTTCTTGGGTTTGCCAAACAGAGCAGAGCATAATATATGCAGCATGCATTCTGACTTTTCAAGTCCCATTATCCGAAAGCAGGTGAATGCATAGTTTGCCGCTATAGATGCTCAGGGAAGAAGCATCCATAAAATTTGAATTAATTTGCTCCGTCCATTGCGTCACAGTATCTAGAAAATAGATTTATATTAAGCGAATATCGATTTTCAACAGAAATATATAAGGAAATCTTCAGTTTAAAAATAAATTGACATATCTATTCTATATTTTAAATCTCAAATGGGTTTTTAATTTTGAAAAAGGCAATTGGGCATTTGGATTAAGAAAATCTTCTTGTACACATAAAAAAAATGGCAGCCCCCATGTATTGCTAGCAGACGATACATATTGCTAGCAGATGATAAATTTTGCTCAGAAAATCTTGATTCGTATCGATCTCGTATATTTTGACGCGAAGCCATATAGTCTAACAAGTAGGAATAAATAACACCTTTGAACACTATCGTCTTTATTGTTTGAGGTTAATTCTCCTTTAATCCACCTTCCAGCTTTTCAGACAACCAAAGGCGTACACATTCTTTTAATCTGATGCTTCTCTTTCTATACAACTGGGTAACAGACAGTACAATGAGGTCTACTGTTATGAGCAGATGGAAATGCTTGACCAAATATTCATTTCAATCTTATTTTACGTCGGGCTGTAGATTTGCAGATTAGCAGTTCAAATAACACAGGTATCACTTAACTTTAACTTCTAAATATAACCCCTGATGAAATATGTTGAGGTCAACTACACATCTTTCCCACTACTTTTCCCTGTTTACTGTACTGGTATTTACCTTGAATGCAAGAAGCACCAGTTGAATACAGTAAGGTAGCAGCATGGAAGGACTGGCTGAGAGGATGTGAAGTAGCCTACCAGATCTGCCTGCCCCTGTCAACGATCCTTCACTGACTATGCCCCTGTTTGGGTTACCCTCAACATAGTTGGTCTTCATGATGCTGATGGCTTGAAGAACAGAATCACAGGCATCCTGAAATAGACAGAGTCATGACTCAGTTGTCTTTTCATTGTGGTATCCCCAATTAGTTTGCTTACTTTCAATACTGTGATATTTTTAGTTAGTAGTGGATAATCTACAGAACCCTAGCCAAGGCCACGTGAAATAAATGTCTGCAATCAATTGCAAAATGGCAATGGCCAATCAAGATTATTGTTGCATGCACATATTGTTCAAAAGGCTGATCATAAACCAATCAGAATCATTGTTTCAAATTTGCAATTGATCATAAACCCGTTTCCTACAGGGTCCTGGTCTTAAAAAAGCCTATAAATTGATCGTAAACCTGTGTCCTACAGGGCCCTGGTCTTGAAAAAGCCTGCATGCTCAGCTCTCAACCAATCATTTGAAGATGTCTTTTAAAATGTCCTGTTACTACATTAGCAGGGGGCCACATAAGCTCAGGCCTTATGGGTCAAGGCACACAAATCGTCAGTCTGTTCTGCATTGTAATGTAAAAATTAGGTTAAGCAAAACAAGGGTTGATCTAAATCAATAGTGGTTGAAGGATAACCAGAATTAGTCAATTACTGATTTTTCCATCAGAACATAATGGCAATCTACATGGATATACTCAGTTTACATTAAATCATTTCTATCATTTCTGCTTAGGCCAATCATTTCTTTGTTAATCCAAACATCAGTGTTAATTGATGAAAAGGTCATATAACAATTTCATATTACTGTGAGCTCATTACAATACATCATTCTTGATCATGACTGAACTTACAGCTAGTCTTGCCATGGACTGATAGATACAAGCCAGTTGAATCAAAATCTTCATACGGTCAGAGTTGTCGAGGGGCGTGTCATCCTGCTCTGTCTTTAACCTTGCTTGTAGCATGGCAACAGCTTGAACATTCTCACCCTGAAAATGAACAACAAATACAAATTTTTGTCACAGGAAAATTCATACCACATAATATTACAAGAAAAAGTAGGATTGCAAATCTCAGCTAGAGGACAATGTCGGAATAATGATCTCAAGAGCCACATACACCTACCAGATAAAATAGTCTGTCAGCTTGAAAGCTATTAAACCAGGACCATGAATCTGCTTTCCATCTGTGCAACAACCAGTTGAAGTCTGTATACAAGATAATAAGATAGACTGATTTTTATTAATCTACAATGATGTATTTTTCAAGTTACAGCATGGACTGGCAACACTGCAATTTCTGCAAAATATCAATCAATTTGGGATGCAAAATATATGTGATGCAATGAATTTTTTGTTTTTGTCTTTTTCCATTAGCAGTTTTCTACCATATTTTGACATTTAAAATGCACATATGATAATAAATATCTATAGGCGTTTTGTATTGTTTTTCTGGAGGCGTATCAAGTTAAAAACTTGGCAATCAGAGTGTAATTACAATCACATCAGTTATTGACTGGTCATGTAATCTTACCATCCAAGTCAAAGCAGGTGCTTGACAAAATAGCCACCTTCTTTGGGACATGCATGTACAAATGGATAACTGTATACACAGCTTTGCACTAGACTGTCCAATTAAACTGGAAGACATAGCTTGTTCGGTAGGTTCTGTGAGTAACAAAACATGAATATCCTGTATCATATGATGAATATCCATATCACCACCCTAATTAGGTGGTCTGTCGTAGTCGACAGACCACCTCTTAATTTCGTCAGAATTTTCTTTATTTATTATTAGGTGGTCTGTCGTAGTCGACAGACCACCTCTTAATTTCGTCAGAATTTTCTTTATTTATTTATTTATTTATTTATTTATTATTTATTTTTATTTTTCCACCACTTTCTTGTTGCCATGATTCCTCAATATCGGCTGAGTCAAATTTTATCAAAATCTCTACAGTCATGAGGACATATCAGATCAAGCTCGGGTATCTATTTCAAGGTCATCAGGTCATCGTGACGTCATCCAGGCGCCATTTTGTGATATCACATTATCAATCAAGGGTCAAGGGACAACATAAAATGTCATCAAAATTTGCGCGCACATCATGACGCGCACGTACGCGCGCGTCAAAATTTAAAAATGCTCAAAATCTCTTTTTAATCAAATTAGAGTATTGTTCAGGACATTTTAAGCATTTTAATTTTTTCTGTCCGTGCGCGTCCGTGCGCGCGTTATGCGCGCACACAGCGCGTAGAGAACGTAAAAACGCCATTTTTTCGCATATTTTGTCTTCCTGACACTATTCTTGACAATTTCCAACTATTTACAGTCAATCTCGACCTTCCATAATGTCGTACGCGCGCGTCAAACTTTCAAATTCGTGCGCACGTCAATGGGCATTCTAATGTAAAAAGTGGTAAAAACATGCCCATCTAGAATTCGCCATAGCTCCTCAGAATATACGGAAACCCCCCAATTTCTTTACATATTCTGAAAGCCTGTGAGTTGTAGATTTGAAATCATGTAGAATTTTTGCCGATCTCATGTTCTAACGTCATCATATTTGCATATGAACTCAAAAAAATGATTTTGAAAAAATGACGTCATCATTTTTGTATTCATTTGATAATATTTCAGTAATAGGTTATCGATTTTCTTCCAAATTTTGATATGTTATAGCTGAGACAATTCTCTACCAGATCAGTTGCCATCATTTTTCATTTTGATGACGTTATCACACTGAAATCTTCAATTAAAGACGACATGTCAGATTTTTCCCTATTTGCGTGTTATGTCTATGGAAGATGATTTTTTTTCGAATCACGAATCTACATGACATCGTTCTCTGAGCAGTATCTCAGTTATTATTGGTCTATTTCCTTCCAGATTTTAATATGTTGTAGCTGAGACTATAAGCTTTTATTAGTAAGCCCTCCAATTTTTAATCAGATGTCGGGATCATGCCCAATTTTTCAGTACAAAATGGGATTTGAGAATCCCGTTTTTCGTTTACGTGTTATCTCTATGGGAATTATTTTGGTCTATCGGTAAAGCACATGACTACCATGGTCAAGGTACCTGGTTCGATCCCGGGGCCGATTTTTTTTTTTTTTTTTTGCTTCTTTTTGCCTGTCATTTTACCATCCTCTTCGACTATTGTAACATAAAAAATCACTAATCATGTAATAAACTGCCTTATTTTCCGTATTATGTCTATTAGAAAGTAGTGTGCAGTAGTTTATGTACAACCCTATGGCAAATTGTGATTTCCTGTCCTGTATTAGAGCTATGGTGTTAATCTCCCAAGTATCCTGTATCATCATCATTATTATCATCACCATCATGATCATCATCGCTACTATTATATCATCGCCATCATCATTATGTCATTATAATCATAATCACCGTTATCATCACCATAATCATTTTACAATGACCGATACACATTTTGCTACATTCCTGTCCTCAGGAAGCATCTCCATTCATGGCATTCTTGACATCCTGTCTTCTGTTTAGTATTTCCCCATTAATATGATCATCCTGATTACAATCATGATCGTGCCAATTTAAGGACAGACCACCTAATTCGTCTTCGTGACGAATTCAAGTCTAGTTTATTATTTATTTTTATTTTTCCACCACTTTCTTGTTACCATGATTCCTCAATATCGGCTGAGTCAATTTTTATCAAAATCTCTACAGTCATGAGGACCTATCAGATCAAGCTCGGGTATCTATTTCAAGGTCATCAGGTCATCGTGACGTCATCCAGGCGCCATTTTGTGAAATCACATTATCAATCATATCTTCATAACGAGTCATCAAAAACGAACCATATTTGACATACATTAACTTCAGGTCAAGGGTCAACATAAAATGTCATCAAAATCCGCGCGCACATATTGACGCGCACGTACGCGCGCGTCAAAATTTAAAAATGCTCAAAATCACTTTTTAATCAAATTAGGGTATTGTTCAGGACATTTTAAGCATTTTAAATTTTTCTGTCCGTGCGCGTCCGTGCGCGCGTTATGCGCGCACACAGCGCGTAGAGAACGTAAAAACGCCGTTTTTTCGCATGTTTCATCTTCCTGATATTATTCTTGACAATTTCCAACTATTTACAGTCATTCTCGACCTTCCATAATGTCGTACGCGCGCGTCAATCTTTCAAATTCGTGCGCACGTCAATGGGCATTCTAATGTAAAAAGTGGTAAAAGCATGCCTATCTAGAATCCGCCATAGCTCGTCAGAATGCCCTGAAACCGCCAAATTTCTTTACATATTCTGAAAGCTTGTGAGTTGTAGATATGAATTCATGTAGAATTTTTGCCGATCTCATGTTCTAACGTCATCATATTTGCATATGAACTCAAAAAAGTGATTTTGAAAAAATTATGTCATCATTTTTGTATTCTTTTGATAATATTTCAGTAATAGGTGATCGATTTTCTTCCAAATTTTGATATGTTATAGCTGAGACAATTCTCTACAAGATCAGTCACCACCATTTTTCATTTTGATGACGTCATCACACTGAAATCTTCAATTAAAGACGACATGTCAGATTTTCTCTATTTGCGTGTTATGTCTATGGAAGATGATTTTTTTTCGAATGATGAATCTACATGACATCGTTCTCTGAGCAGTATCTCAGTTATTTTTGGTCTATTTCCTTCCAGATTTTAATATGTTGTAGCTGAGACTATAAGCTTTCATAAGGGTGGTCTCCAAATTTTGATCAGATGTCGGGATCATGCCCTATTTTGAACTACCAAATGGGATTCGAGAATCCCGTTTTTCGTTTACGTGTTATCTCTATGGGAAATATTTTAGTCTATCGGTAAAGCACATGACTACCATGGTCAAGGTACCTGGTTCGATCCCCGGGGCCGATTTTTTTTTTTTTTTTTTTTTTGCTTCTTTTTGCCTGTCATTTTACCATCCTCCTCGACTATTGTAACATAAAAAATCACAAATCATGTAATAAACTGCCTTATTTTCCGTATTATGTCTATTAGAAAGTAGTGTGCAGTAGTTTGTGTACAACCCTATGGAAATTATGATTTCCTGTCCTGTATTAGAGCTATGGGGTTAATCTCCCAAGTATCCTGTATCATCATCACCGTCATGATCATCATCGCTATTATTATATCCATCGCCATCATCATTATATCATTATAATCATCATAATCACCATTATCATCTTCACCATAATCGTTTTACAATGACCGTTACACATTTTGCTACATTCCTGTTCTCAAGAAGCATCTCCATTCATGGCATTTCTTGACATCCTATCTTCAGTTTAGCATTTCCCCATTATTATGATCATCCTGATTACAATCATGATCGTACAAATTGAAAGACAGACCACCTAATCTGCCTCATGACGAATTCACCACACTAGTTCTAATTTCTGTTTATCTTATGCATGGATCAATGTGAACAAACCTTTGACGAATGTATCGTTTGAGTTGAGTAGCTGCCAGCAATTCATGGCAGTGTGGAAGGCCTCTGTGATCTCAGCAGAGAGAGGAGTCATCTCAGACGGTTGGATCACATCAGAGACATCGTCTGAGCCATCAGAATCCTGTCACAAAGATTATTATAGGACATGTAGGATTGATAGATTATAAATGAAAATATCATAATCATCCATGTTCTGTTTCATGAGTATGCCATCATCATGAATTCAGTCTATTTTCAGCAATTCAAAATTATTTTTTACCTTTCCCAGAACTCAACCTTCCCTGTAATCCGGATTCAAATTTATATGTTTATGTTTTTATCATCTGCTATGACAAAATTAAGGAAACAGCACTTTGTTAAGTTGATAATGTTTGCTTTTTTCAAGTTCAACACGTTTATCGAAGAATACTTTTTATTTTTATCATGATACTCTATAATATGAAATGATTATATATTCAAGAGCTGCTTTGTATAATGACAGGAGCTAGTGGCATTCTAAATATATGCATATACATTGTACAATGTTTCTGTTATTTGTTTCCATTCAGTTATTGTCTTTAAGTAATGGTGTTTGTTATAATATGTTGTGTTTATTGTACTGTACTATGTACTATATTGTGTGTAACAAGCCAATGGAAACTAAATTCCTATATGTTGAATCATATAGACCAATAAAGATGAATCTGAATCTGAGTTAATAACAAGGCATTAGCAATAATGTGTCTCGCCCACATGCGATAACTAGAAATATCGTGATCTCTGTTGCCATGCAACAGGTCCCCCAAGTGCATAAATCTGCATAAGTTATGCTTGCATATATCTACATTACTAATGTTTGGAAAGTGACGTTTACAAAGTTATGTCATAAGAGAGTCTTGCGGGTAAACTATGTTTGACCTGAAATGACCTTTGACCTTACCATGTGACCTCTGATGGCAGCATAACATGCAGGTCCCCCAAGTGCTTCTAAAACCCAAGTTTGGTTGAAAAGTGAGTGATGGTTGCAAAGTTATGTCATAAGAGAGTCTTGCAGGTAAACTTTAACGTATGACCTTTGACCTTATCATGTGACCTCCAACGGCACCATAACATGCAGGTCCCCTCAGTGCATCTACAACCCAAGTTTGGTTGAAAAGTGAGTGATGGTTGCAAAGTTATGTCATAAGAGAGTCTTGCAGGTAAACTTTAACGTATGACCTTTGACCTTATCATGTGACCTCCACCGGCACCATAACATGCAGGTCCCCTTAGTGCATCTACAACCCAAGTTTGGTTGAAAATAAGCCTGAGTCGAATCGATTGGTTAGCCGGTGTTCGATCGAAGACATCGAATCCCGAATACGTTTTGGCAAATTCGGTGCATCGATTTGTAGTCCGCCAGATTTTTGACTACCGGAGCCACCATGAAAAAATCAAATAAAAAAAGAAACTCTGTAACGTACAGCATATATACTAGCAGAGAACGTGAAGGCGACTTCAAAGTTCAAACTGTTGGCTAACTTTCGCTAATTCGCTCGCGGAGGACGTCGCGCTTTACCTGTGCTTTCTCTATGGAAAAATCGTTTTGTCGTTACGAACTGAAGTTTACGATAATTTTCTTGCACTCTCTCTGCATTGTCAATTTGACAATTGTATAATTGAACATGATAAATACGGGCATGAGTACGAGTGTTCCTACTTAATTCGCAATAACTAATATCACACTCTCATCAAATTGGCAATTACTTCTGAATGATCTCTGAAGCTGAATGAAGTCGAGTCTATATTGAGCGACGAAAAGTTTATTTCGTATTGTTTGTCAGCTCTCCAAAGACAAAGTAAGATTATTAATTCTTTGAATTTGAATCATTGTCGGGTGTGTCGACAATGAGCATCGCTTCGTGCGACACTAGTGATATTTTGGCTAGCCATACGGACTAGAAACTTAAGATTTTGGCTCGTCCGCTGTGATTTTTACTAGCCATTGGCTAGCGGGCTATCGTTAATTTCGAGCAGCGAGAGCCCATACATATGCCCGCGATGCCAGCGGACCGGTCACCGGTGCATGGTGCATGCACTGCGTGCAACTATGTGCAACTCTGTTTTCACCGCACATCATTTATCGATTAACCGGTATTCGATCGAATCAAAGCCGTCGAATCCCGGTTTATGAAATATTCGATATGACTCAGGCTTAGTTGAAAAGTGAGTGACGGTTGCAAAGTTATCTGTCATAAGAGAGTCTTGCAGGTAAACTTTAACGTTTGACCTGAAATGACCTTTGACCCTATCATGTGACCTCCAACGGCACCATAACATGCAGGTCCCCTCAGTGCATCTACAACCCAAGTTTGGTTGAAAAGTGAGTGATGGTTGCAAAGCTATCTGTCATAAGAGAGTCTTGCAGGTAAACTTTAACGTATGACCTTTGACCTTATCATGTGACCTCCAACGGCACCATAACATGCAGGTCCCCTCAGTGCATCTACAACCCAAGTTTGGTTGAAAAGTGAGTGACGGTTGCAAAGTTATCTGTCATAAGAGAGTCTTGCAGGTAAACTTTAACGTTTGACCTGAAATGACCTTTGACCTTATCATGTGACCTCCAACGGCACCATAACATGCAGGTCCCCTCAGTGCATCTACAACCCAAGTTTGGTTGAAAAGTGAGTGATGGTTGCAAAGTTATCTGTCATAAGAGAGTCTTGCATGTAAACTTTAACGTATGACCTCAAATGACCTTTGACCCTATCATGTGACCTCCAACGGCACCATAACATGCAGGTCCCCTCAGTGCATCTACAACCCAAGTTTGGTTGAAAAGTGAGTGATGGTTGCAAAGTTATCTGTCATAAGAGTCTTGCAGGTAAACTTTAACGTATGACCTTTGACCTTATCATGTGACCTCCAACGGCACCATAACATGCAGGTCCCCTCAGTGCATCTACAACCCAAGTTTGGTTGAAAAGTGAGTGACGGTTGCAAAGTTATGTCATAAGAGAGTCTTGCAGGTAAACTTTAACGTATGACCTCAAATGACCTTTGACCCTATCATGTGACCTCCAACGGCACCATAACATGCAGGTCCCCTCAGTGCATCTACAACCCAAGTTTGGTTGAAAAGTGAGTGATGGTTGCAAAGTTATGTCATAAGAGAGTCTTGCGGGTAAACTTTAACGTATGACCTTTGACCTTATCATGTGACCTCCAACGGCACCATAACATGCAGGTCCCCTCAGTGCATCTACAACCCAAGTTTGGTTGAAAAGTGAGTGACGGTTGCAAAGTTATTTGTCATAACGTTTGTGACGGACGGACGGACGACGGACGGACGCCATTTGGATCCCTTAGTCTCGCCTTCACCTCCGGTGGGCGAGACAAAAAACAAAAATGAATACAGAAATAGTACACCTTCCATTTCCAACATCATATTTTACTTCGTCCAAAAATCATGTTCACCTCCAATGATACAGCAAAGAAGTACAGTGAAACCTGTCTATAAAGACCACTCAAGGGAGACAAGAAAAGTGGTCTTTATGTACCGGTTCCTTTAATACACATTTCAATGAGAAACACTTTTCAAGGGAAACTAAAATTATGGTCTTTATAGACAGGTGGTCTTTCTATACAGGTGGTCGCTAAAGCAGGATTGACTGTATAATGATTGTACAACCAGACACTTTCACAAATCTATCATGTTGGCTGTTTTAGTGGAAAGAAACTTTCGCAAGGTGTAAAATGTTACTGTTGTGATTTATCAATTTTGCAGCATGAATTTTTCTTTTAATTCAACCACTCACTGACATTCGCAAAATAAACACAAGTAACTGAGATACAAAATGAGAAACACTTGAGAACTCACAATATGGGTCTCTTTGTCAGCTTCTAGCTTGCGCTTCTTGTGTGTGTGCTTGTGCTTCTTGGATCGCTTCTTTGGTTCCAGGTCCTCAAGTAAGACATGGGATTGATGGTGATGACTAGATGAACCTGAGAAAAAAATACAGAAAGAAGCCTTCTAGTGAATAAAACAAATATACCCAAAACAGAGTGATCTGTTCCCACATTGAGTTACGAACTAGTCCGACTCTGTCCATAGATTTTTGTGGACTAATGTACAGATATCCATGAGTGGTAAAAAAAACTGTACAAGTGAACGAATTACGTCGTCATTTTGCAGTTAGCCCTTAACAATTATTTATCCACTTGAGCTACCTGCATACTGCTGAGGACTCATGATTGAGGCATAATGGTGGGAAGCCCTAAGGAGAAGGACGAGACTGGCATAGAAGGCCGGTTTCGGGAGAACCTTCTCTCCCTCCTCCCTGCTGCTGTTACTGTGTCTCTGAACATGCTTCTGGATGACAGACCAACTTTCCCCCAAGCCACTGTTGGAGACAAAAGTAAAGCAAAGTGACCAAATAAATTATTGCACTTTGCAAAGATATGTTTTAAGACATACCTTTGGGAATCTCCAAATGCGACGAGTTACCATTCACTTAATACACAGGACTTGGTGAATTTCCAAAGGAATGCATATACACTGTTTGCAAGCAGCAAAATATGGTAGGACATCACCCCATTTGGAACTACTCGAAGCATGAAATGAGAGCAATATATATAATTCCTTATATAAGAATATAAGGAATTTCCTTTGTGAGTTTTCTTATAAAGTCACTGAAGGGCATGCACATCACATAAGACCAGTCAGTCATAAACATGAAGTCCAGTCTCTGTGATTGATACATGTAGCATCTATTATCAGGTGAATACCCGCATGGTGTAAAAATCCCCAATAAGAATCAGAGATAATGTGGCCTCAACTTCTCAACATTCCCAAGATTTCTACGGCAATGTCAAGTAAATTTACATGATCTTTTCTTTACTGCCCACATTGCTTGAATCTCATTATCTGCTGGAAATCCTAATTCATATCTCTTTTTTTTTTTGTCTTGCATCATGCTATCCTCTCCCTTCTCTTCCTCACTCCCAATATTCCTACACTAATTTTCATGGCAAGGGTATATCCTCACCTTCCAGGTGCAGCGATAAAACCACTCTCCCACTGACAACACTTGGCAAACAGTTTGAGGATGTGTTGCAGGTTGACCCACGGTGACCCCCTCGACAGCTCTGACCCTTCACCTCCCATCACACCATGGGTCATGTGATCACCGCCCGACAGCTTCTGCTGGTGCGGCTGTGTTGCCATGGTAATGAAGAACTCCAAGGTCTTGTGCAGCCACTTAGAATGGTCTTTGGGGGTACAGAACTGGCCGAGTTTGTCCATAGACAGTGCAAATGGAAGCACTTCATACACTGTAAGTGGCAGGTACATGTAGGAAGGAGAGTGGTCGGGGGGGGGGGGGTGAGGGAAGAGAAAAAGGTTTATACCTTACCATAAAAAAAGATCCAAAACATAAAGGTAACTAAGCCTCACCAATTGGCTGACATGACAATATTTCATACTTACTTTCCTAAGGCATTATTTAAATCTTCAGTTCGATACGCAATTGTCCCAAGTCAACACAATATCGACATAACTGTGCAGACGAAGCATATTATCTTCTGGGCCAAGAGAAAATGCACTGTAAGTCTGATCGTTGTTAGATACAGAAGCGCTTCTTCAATCACTTCCCTGAATTCAACAACAATCCACTTTGGATAAGAATCTGTACCGTATGATTTTGATAGCTGTTTTGAGAAAGAACTGAAGAAATAATGCCTCATATATTTTACCTTCTCAAACCTACATTTGTACACTCTGATTTGTGCAAGCTTACTCTCCCCCCCCCCCCCAAAAAAACAATTTTTTTATTAATCAGTCAACAAAGGACAACTACACATAGGTTGACACGATTCCAAATCTCTTTTGTCAGCATAGACCTCCATCTTACCCATAAGCTTCCTGTAAGGGTTAGCAACCTGTTTGAAGCCTTCTTTTTTCTCAATATCCAGGATGTTGTTCAACAGAATAGACTGTTAGAAAATACAGAAAACATGATTACATTATGTAAAATGGTTGCAAGTATCATCATACGGTTTTAAAGGTAATACAGATACAGCTGCATTCAACATGCATTATTGTTGGAGGATAATAGAATACACTATTGCACATCAATCATTTATCATCAATCAAAGTCTAGAATTTTGAAAAAAATGTACTATCTATCTATGTCCCATAGGTTGGAGGCCGTTGGGTCGACAATGTGATGGATCTAGAGACAGAGGTTCTCATAACTTTCTGTCTTCAGCTGTTTTAGTTATGTATAATGATAATGAATTATGTAAACTTTGCACTGGGTGTACTGAAAGGAAAACTAACTTCTCAGACTACACTTGTTTATCGATTCATTCAATTCTAAAACCTTTAGTGTTGAAGGTAAACTTACAACCAGCAAAACACTCCTTACCACCTTAAATGACTGAATTCTGATTTAACAAATCAAATTCTATAAAATATAAAAATTAAAAAAATAAGTTTTCTTTATTTTTTATGCATATAATTTACTTCATACCAGAATTTTTATGAGGCCACTATTAAAAAAATCAGATTTTCTTCTACATGTGTTCAAACAAGAGAAGTCCTACTCAAATTGGGTGAACATTGAATTTTGTAAACCTAGCTATGCAACACTCTGTTTTTAGACCTATACATACCACTTCTTTTGGTCCATCTTTGTTAAATCGTTGATTAATGAGCAATTTGAGACGGAGCTCCTCCAGATCATTATGGCTCTGCTGGCTCAGCTCTAGATGTGGTAAAATAAAATAAGAAAATCACACTCAAAATTATGAAATAACATATCATCTACCAAATGATATAGAATTTGATTATTGCTGTTGAAATAATAAAACATATATTTTAATTAAATTTTCTAAACAGGAGACACAGAAAAAACCACTCTAAACATGAGTTTAAGACACACCCAAGTCTAATATCATGAAGCCACATTTCTTTTTCCACTGAAGATGAGGCTTCCCCCCCCCCCCCCAAAAAAAAAAAAAAAAAAAAAAAATTGTACCACCAATCATTTGGTCTGGAAGCAGTCAACATTATCTGATTAAGCTAGATACAAGCCCTTAATTGAGTGCTTAATTGCTAATACCACATTCACTTGCTATCAAGTCAAGACCCTTTTGCATTTAGCTCACCAAGAGCCAGATGGAATCACACCTACAGTGGATGATATCATCAAGGTACCAAGGTACCTGGTAAGCAATATATCTGTTTACCAATATGCCAGTGACTTTAAAACAATGTGACTCTGTACCTTTTCTTAAAACAGTGTTTGACCTAACTCTCTTATCATTTCATCCAACTAACCATTCAAGGTTTCCTTGACAACACATGCACAGATTCATTGATCCATAGATATGGTGTTCTAGAAACTTAATCAATTAGTAACTTGGGTTTGGATATTCCTACAAATGTGATAACCAGTAATAAAAAAATGGCATTACAGTACACATAATTTTGTTTTGCTTTGTTTAGCTTAATTTTCATAGATCTACAAAAAATACTTACTTGCACAGTGTTCTAGTATTTCCTTCTGTATTTTAGTTGAAAGCTGCTCATAAACATCTATGAAAAGAAAGAGAGAAAACACAATATTGAGATTTTAAAAAAAATTGACTTATTTCAGAATATGAGTAAGGCTTGATTCTTTCCTACATATCAGCTTGAAACCAGAGAATATCCGATCATAAGCCGTTTGTCATTACAATCTGAAAATGCAGTTTAAGGAAATGTGTATAAAACTGTGAAATCCACTGAACTACATTCAATATACATGATCATGAAAGTTATGTGGTCGTTATTCACTTAAAGTACCAGTTTTCATTTCAGAATACACAGATGGCAATAACAAAAATATCAAAAAAGTGAGGAAAAGAAGAGTTATTCATGGAGCATTTCCATCACTTTTTAAGTGGTTAACAAATTGCAGTAAATTAAAGCCCTCTGTTTTTAGTAATTCTATGGATATATGGAATCATTTTATGACATGGGCCAAGATTTGTCACCAATTAATTTCAGACCTCCTTAGTTTTCAGTGAGTGGTAAGCATTTCGACACACACAAGAAAAAGGTTTTACCTTTGAGGAAAGATGCATGTGTGTCCTTGGAGTCTCCAAGCAATGACTTTGATATAGCTTTCAATTCATCATCCAATCTGCCATCCAAGGGGAAATGCTTAAACCTTGTAAAAAAGATAATGAGTAAAAAATTTGTCATACACATCACTTAAAAATATACAAATCGCTCATATCCAATAACAACTTTAAGTTCCTATATCATAGCAATATAAGGCAAAAATAGAAATGGTGAAGTTGATATCTGTCACTTACTTTAGAGAAGGTACTGTTTGACTGCTAGGATGTTATTTATCTTCTAATTTTTACTTCTGCTTTTATAATAGATCAAATGGTTAAAGCATATAGTTATAAGTAAAGTTTAATCATTACACTGCTGAAGACAGCTCTACAGTGCATATAAAAAAAGTACACACTTTAAAAATATCCTCCAAAATCATGTTTTTTTCTTATGCAATTATGGGTGAGGGTCTGTTCCATCGGACGACACTATGAGTACATACTTTACGCTTTATAGTGAGTATTGATCGAATTCAAGACCTAGGAACTTTTGTGCATACCAATTTTTGGGAGTTTAACGAAAATAGCCAGTACTCATTCAAGCGTAAAATATTGTCAATAATAATAGTGTCATCTGATGGAACAGACCGTCACCCATAATTGAAGAAGAAAAAAATCGTATCGATATTGTGAAATTATGACTTTGAAGGATATTTTCAAAGTGTGCACTTTTTTTATACGCACTGTATTGTATGAATCCCTTCACATGACACACAAGATCTACTGGACTGAAAGAAAACGACTAGGAAGCCATATAATGACTGTAATACTAGTTACACTACCATCACCATCAACAATTTAGTTAAGCTTTGGGAAACATCTCACAATAGTACCAACTTGATAAAAAATGAGAAAAATGAGAACTATGAAGGCACTGTTTTGGTTCTGCCACATGACTTATACATATATTGAACTTAATAAAACATGAGAACTATGAAGTCTATGAAAAAAATGAGAAAAATGAGAAAAATGAGAACTATGAAGTTTATAGTGATTGAAATATTAAAAACAATATACATGCATCATTTTCAACAATATACAAAGTGTTTTGACATATCAACTCAGAGTAGTCAGCACTGACACTAAAAAAATGGATGGCAAACCAATTCCATTTTACTGAAGAATTTTCCTTTCTCTTCTTTTGTTGTATTCATACTTACATCTCAAGGAGAATAGAAGCAGCCTGTTTGACATCTTGTGCTGTTTTCTCAAAGCAGTATGCCTGGTACTGTAAAAAGGAAGAGGGATGAGGTTTAAATAGGAATTTGCTTGAATGCCTAACTACAGCAAGTGTCAAAGGTTCTTCATACTAATTGCAGTTTCTAGAGTTCACGTTTTTTTTTTATTCTTCTCATTGAGAACAGTGCCCAATCTGGTGTAACCTGTTATTTTATATACTTGAACTATCTAACTTGAACAGTGAAAAACTTTGCACTACATGGGGAAAAAATTATATTATCATTAATGGGGATAAGTGAATCATTTTTTCATGGATTCTTAACCCCCTCCTTTATTCTTTTCAGAAGTTTCTTAGTCTTCCTTTCAAACACAAATTTCACTCTACTCAGAAAATGACTTACAGATGAAAATCATAAGATTTATATTCTTCTCGAATTTAAACCCAACACTGCACATGCTGCATGAGTTTCAAGTTCGGTCTAAAGCACTCACACATATGCAAGGTTATTATAGTTGATTTTGACAAATTAAGTTAGATCAAAGTCTATTCCCTTTGTTAAACATGACTTAGTTTTCGCATCAGGTTGAACTTATTTAGTACTATGCTTAGGCCTAAGAATCTAGTTTAAAAATAAAAAATTTTCCCCGACATGAAAAGTGATAGTTTTGCAAATTGCTAGACATATTCATACCAACACAAGACTCAAGTCAAGAGGTAAGACATTCTGCAAATTTTGAATCCACATTCCATGAATCCAATTTGTAATTTTGCAATTTCTAATTTAAATTTTAAATTAAAAATACGCCTAGGCCCACTCACGGGTACATTTCTGTAAAATAGTTGGTATTTTCTGTCGCATGTACTAAAGGTATGGGGGGAAAATAAGATAAATATTTTAAATACTTGCTTTCAAATTCAGCCCTTAAAAATCTCACTCCTACCTCAAATGGCCGTTAGGAAGAACTTTTGATATTTACAGCAAAATCCAAAGTCAAAATCTTGTCCAAAACCGGAGAAATCCCCGCCGATTTGTTTCGCGATCGCGTGTTGTTTACAAACTGCCGATGTCTTAGACTAAAATCGGCCAATATAATTTTTGTCCACGAAGAAACTCGGGATCGCAAGGGCACATCGATCTTTACGATCGCGCACACAGAAAATCGGAACTTTTCCGTGTACGCCATAGGGACCGAATTTTTGAGGACAAAACTCTTTTGGGGAGATGTCAGCGCCCGCGGCGACCAGGAAATGTACACAATGACTCCGATAGCTCGTTTCGCGAGAATCAACAGTAAATTGCGGATTTCATTTTTGTAAATATCTTTTCCAACATTGGTGAGTTGAATTTATTGTATTTCTTGGATATTTTGGGGTCGGTTTTTGAAAATTAAATGCCGATTTTGAGTGAATATTGGTGACTTTTGTGCAGTGGTGTTTTAAAAAGATGAGGTGTATGACTGCCTACATTATACACACAAAGTATAGGAATGTACCTATGAGTGCCTAGGCCTAGGCCTAGAACTTTCATTTTCAAATTAGCATTTCGGCCTTCTCGTGAAATAAGCCACTGGTCATCGAGTGTGTACACACTGCCGTGTAAAGTCAATGGAGGATGTGAACCCTCATCTATCATGTCATAGGCATTAGGCTTGTCTCGAATGGGTGGGGTGCGGGAGCGGGATGGGAGCGGGATGGGAGCGGGAACGGGCACACCCTTTCGAGACAAGCCCCCCCGGTTATCTCGAATGGACGCGTTCCCAGCGAGAAGTTCAATGAACGCGCCACTTCGAGACAACCGGGGGGGCTTTCCTCGAATGAGTGTGTTGAGTAGACTTTTGTAACAGACGTTTTAGAATTTTTTTTGAAAAATGTACTCTTGCTGGTTTTTTCGTTTTTCTTTTGTCTAAGATGTAGAAAATATAAAAAAAACGGTATCTAAAAATGCTTTTGACAAGGAAATCATTATTTGTGCAAAATAAATCGGAGAATTGAATAATTATGCATTAAAACACACGGGGAAGAAGGGGCAAGTGGCGTAGCTAGGATTGTTAATTTATTTTTATTTTTTTGGCGTGACCTGTTAAATATTGTGAAATTGTGTTACAGACATGTGCTGACATAAGCCAAGGTGTGTTTATCATCTTTCCAAAGTTAGAAACACCTTTTAATGCCACTATCATTCTATCAATACCCACTATCAAAAGTCAAAACTCATATCAAAAGGTCGTTTGTACCCGGCCCCCAACTCCCCATACCAGGGGTAGGCCTATGCTCGTAACTCCTTTTCAAAAGTGACCCCCTATTCCGGAGAAGTTGGAATTTGTTTTACCCCCTATCCCGGGAAATTTTCTGAGATATTGGACCCCCTATCCAGGCAATTTAGGAAATTAACCCCCCCCCCCCCACCTATCCCCGGGGAGGAAACCACCACAGTCTGCGAAAATTGACCCCTATTTACATTTTCCCGGGAATATTTTTTCATCTTCCTCATTCATCTTCCTCATTCATCTTCCTATTTTCTTACTCACCCACCAATAAGGGGTGGGGCATGGCCATCTTGTGCCTCCCCCCCCCCCCCCCCCCGTAAAAAAATACGCCGCAGTGAATTAACATTCTATTCTGGACTGTCTGCCCGACCAGACCTTTGACTTTTAAATGAACATTCCATTATGAATTCATGCAACCTCATACATTCATTTGACAACCCCCGGTTATCAGTGACGGCACCGGGGGGCATGGGGGGGGGGGCATTTGCCCCCCAGTCAGAAGCTTTGCCCCCCAGTTGCCCCCAATAATTTTCGGAGTGAAAAAAATAAAAGGGTGGAAAATTTTGTTTGTCCGCCCTTGCCCCCAACAATTTCTTTTGCCCCCCCCCCCCCCCCACCCCACTTTAAAAATCCTGGTGCCGCCACTGCCGGTTATATTTTCTACATCTTAGACAAAAGAAAAACGAAAAAACCAGCAAGAGTACATTTTTCAAAAAAAATTCTAAAACGTCTATTACAAAAGTCTACTCAACACACTCATTCGAGGAAAGCCCCCCCGGTTGTCTCGAAGTGGCGCGTTCATTGAACTTCTCGCTGGGAACGCGTCCATTCGAGATAACCGGGGGGGCTTGTCTCGAAAGGGTGTGCCCGTTCCCGCTCCCATCCCGCTCCCATCCCGCTCCCGCACCCCACCCATTCGAGACAAGCCTAGGCATTACACACGATAAAATGCATCATTACTTAGTGCATGTACATGTATGCATACTATGTAGTCTACACGAGAATGCCCAACACACTGCGGGGTGCCGGCCGCGTCTTTTTTTTTTGTAACCAAGCCTAGGCAGATTTCGCATTTTTTCATGAATATTCATGACGCAGGGTCGGGAAACGGTTCCGATTGGTCTTCATGAAAGCACGGTCGGTGGGGGGGGGGGGGGGGGGGGGGGAGTCCCTGGCCTGCACGTACGTACCTATGGTACGTACGTACGCATAGTATACGTACATGCAGCGCTATATTTCGATAGTGTGTGTTCAACGTGTAGGCGCCTAGCCTACGCCTACGTTCATGTATGGATTGTTTAATTGTTCACCCCCCCCTATGCAATGTGAAACGTAAAAAATTGGATTGAGCAGTCAATTTCAAAATCAAGTTTTGCATTAATTTATTGCATGTGCGTAGATCTAATTTAGTAATTAGCTCTTTTGAGGACACCCTCCTTTTCCGACCAAAATTGACACTGCCACTGGCATTACTCTGAAAATAGGTCTAGGCCTAGGCTATGCGTATATTGACAATTGCCCATCGTAATGTTCTCCACAAATGAACTTTACAACAATATGCAGAATCAAGACACAGACTCTAGGCTAGGTCTAACAACGTTAGAGTCTTACTGTTCACGTTAGAAATTAAATTTCCTTGCATGCACACTGTAATTAGCACTTGCACCCTGCTCCTGTAACGCACATTGCCCTGAGTTAGAAGAACTGCAAGAGTCTTCAGGACTGAAAGAAGCAGACTACTACTAACGTTCCAATAGTATAACGTTAGTACCAAGAAAACAAATTATTTTGGTGACCTTTTAGCTGATGAAAACAAAGTGCGTAACTAGTTATTGTAGGTAGATCTAAAATCATCTAGATGTAGATCTACCCCCATCATCAATCATTTACTAGTACTGATTAGATCTAAGTCTAACTCATCATGCTCACTGACCTTAAAATAACATTCACTTAATCTAAACTTAACTGAAATTGAAAATTGTAACAAAATTGGTCTAGCCTAGTTAGAGTAGATCTAGGCTAGAGTAGTTAGAGTCTTGGCTAGACATATCTGCAAATTTGATGATATCACACCATCACATTCCGATTCCATTTTGAAGTTGGGTCTACCACACGTCTATTATTAGGCCAGCATTTTGAGGGATACGTGGAGGCAATTCTAACTCTTATATTAAGATCTAACTTAGATCGATAATAGATTCAGTGCAAAAACGTAGGCTAGGCGCCTACACGTTGAACACATACGATCATAATATGTGTACGTGCGTGCAGGCCAGGGACTTTTTCCCCCCACCGTGCGTACCGGCGACCGTGCTTTCATGAAGACCAATCGGAACCATTTCCCGACCCTGCGTCATGAATATTCATGAAAAAATGCGAAATCTGCCTAGGCTTGGTTACAAAAAAAAAAGACGCTGCCGGGCCGGGTGATTATTGTGCTATCGAGGCCATCAATTTACTTCGGTCCCATATATCGAATATCATGCTGGAAAAACATGTTCTCCTTACTTGTATTTCAAAGTCTTGCGGGCAGAGGATCTTTGCTGTCAGTAGGAAGGCCTTACATGCGTATCGATCATCTTGTTGTTTCAAACAACACTGAGATTTTTCTACAAACCACTGTGAAACGCTTTGTCTGCTTCCTTTTTTCATTTTATTTTCGGATTCTCCATTGGTCTCCATGATGGCAATGAAAGCGGACGGCTGTGTAGCTATTGAAACGTAGATGGCGCTAAGTTCGTAGCATCTTTTAATGATTACATGTATTATAAAACAAGAGCCGCAGGGGGCACGACGCTCACCTGCGGTGGATCAATTCACATCTGGTGCATGTTCTCTCTAGCACATGAACAACTTTCATTCTTCATCTATAGAGGTATCTCTATACAAAATACCAAGTCTGAGCTTCCTACCAAGTTCGGTTAAATTCCAATCATGGGTTTTGGAGAAGAAGCTGAAAATGTAAAAAGTTTATGGATGGCGGACAACTTGCCCCACACCCCCCCCCCCCTCCAGTATGTTACCCCCACAGACCCCCTATAGGGCCACCCAGAAAAAATTCATGAACAACTTTCATTTTTCGTCTGTAGAGGTATCTCCATACACAATACCAAGTCTGAGCTATTCCTGGTTCTGGAGAAGATGTTTGAAATTTACATAGCTTTTACACTTGGGGCCCTCCCCCTGGGCCCCCCTGGGGGCCACATGTACCATTTTAGGAACTTTGGATCCCCTACCCCTAAGGATGATTCCTACCAAGTTTGGTTGAATTCCGATCATGTGTTTTGGAGAAGAAGATCAGAATGTACATTTTGCCTGGCAGCGCCCCCCCCCCCCCTCCAGTATGTTACCCCCACAGGGCCCCTATAGGGCCACTCAGAGAAATTTCATGAACAACTTTCATTCTTCATCTATAGAGGTATCTCCATACACAATACCAAGTCTGAGCTATGCCTGGTTCTGGAGAAGAAGATGTTTGAAATTTACATAGCTTTTACAATTGGGGCCCTCCCCCTGGGCCCCCCTGGGGGCCACATGTACCATTTTAGCAACTTTGGGTCCCCTACCCCTAAGGATGATTCCTACCAAGTTTGGTTGAATTCCGATCATGGGTTTTGGAGAAGAAGATGAAAATGTAAAAAGTTAACGGACGACGGACGACGGACGACGGACGACGGACAAATTTCCATCGCAATAGCTCACTCGAGCCTTAGGCTCAGGTGAGCTAAAAACTAAAAAACAATTGAGGTGACGTATCATAGGAGGGAGACTGGATCTGTTTGGGAAATTACACAGTATACAGAGCTTTTGATTTAACCATTTCCCCCAAAACTATTGTGTTGATTCGTGATGTCTTTAAATTATGTTGATGTTAGTAACTGGTAGTAAGTCCTGTATGATACATTGTACCTTACAAATGCATATAGTATACCTTCATTTAAAAAAAAATGTATTAATTTTTTTTATTCTTGAAAGCCAGCTGTCTTCTTGTCACGTTTTTGTCTTGTGTCTGTGTATGTCTTTTGTTGTCTGATGTAACCCTTTGTTATATCTTTATCTTTCCTTCCCACCCCCGCCCCCTTTTATTCCTATCCTCGTCTTGTAATGTAAAAAATCTCCCTTGCCCCCATTGTACAGTCACCCTTGTTTCTTTTTTTTCGTATTTGTGTATTCCTTGCTACCATTTTTTGTTTTCTTCAATATATATATATATATATATACACTAAAGGAAAAAAGAAACTTATAAAAGTTCAAGAGATCACCAAATTAAATTCTCTGCATGGAAATGTACCAAATTTGGATATAATGTTGATTCAGTGCATGGCTTTAAATGACAGTCAATAACAAAAAGTTTTCTTCAATGCCACAAAAGAAATGTGCACTGAAGCAAAGGACTCTCTAATCCCCAAGTCACAAAGACAAACTGCAGCCTTGTACACCATATGCATGTCAATGAATGAAACAAAAGAATTTCAAAAGGGATTTGCAAGTTCATATCCAAACAGATTAATAGCCAGTATGTCCACCTCTAGCTTGCTGGCAAGCTGTACACCGTCTTCGCATGTTTCCGATCAGATTCGCGATGGTAGCCTGGGGAACATTGTTCCATTCCTCTTGCAGTGCTGCAATGAGCGTCTCCCTATTGATGGGTTGATTGATGGGTTGACACACGTCGACCAAGCTCTTCCCAGAGATGTTCAATTGGGGAAAGGTCTGGTGAACGGGCGCACCATGGCAGAACATCAATATCCTCTTGCTCGAGGGGTGCAAATCCCTTTTGAAATTCTTTTGTTTCATTCATTGACATGCATATGGTGTACAAGGCTGCAGTTTGTCTTTGTGACTTGGGGATTAGAGAGTCCTTTGCTTCAGTGCACATTTCTTTTGTGGCATTGAAGAAAACTTTTTGTTATTGACTGTCATTTAAAGCCATGCATTGAATCAACATTATATCCAAATTTGGTACATTTCCATGCAGAGAATTTAATTTGGTGATCTCTTGAACTTTTATAAGTTTCTTTTTTCCTTTAGTGTATATATATATCCTTTCAATATATATATATATATATATATATATATATATATATTACTTTTTATTCCTGAGGGACCTTATCTTACTCCTCGTTTGCCTTTCTCAAAATACTGTTATCCTTTGTTATCATTACACATGTACATGTACTCAGTCATATATTTATGTTTAGTATACTTGTAAAGCCTAGTGTTACTGTTGTTATTTATACCATTGTTGAAAGAAAGTGTTAATGTTATTGTTTTTTGTTACTTATTGTTGGAAGAAAGACAAATGAATAAACAAACTTGAAACTTGATTAACTTGAAAACTGACTAGAAGAAGTGTTGAGCAATGATGGATCCGGTTGATGGATATGAAAGGAAAAAAATGGAGAAAAGTGTAATAAAAAAAATTGACTTCCAACTGGATGTACAAATTCTTCTGAAGTTTGGCAAAGATCTACATGATATGATAAGACTTTTTTTTTCTTCCATTCAATTCATATTAACTGCCTGTACAATTATCACTATGAGTTGATCAAGCGACTATTGGTCAGCCTATACTATCGAGCAACGGTTCAATCTTGAGTAAAGTCTTTGGAATAAAGTGATGGTAAATATGGATCCTAGGGGTGGTATTTTGAAAACTTATCATTTATGTCACTGAAGGTATGTTAATTGTCATATAGTAATTAGTTAATATATGCACAATGCTAGATGTTTGTGCCAAAAACTAAGAGATATCTGCACAAGAAAAAAAATCTGTTTATTCTGCATAATTTCAATTGAATTGTAATGACAATTAAGATACCCTTCATTAACATAAAATAAAACGTAATTTACAGAATACAGCCTCTAAGTCGAATAATCAGAGTAGGGCCCCGTTTCATGAAACTTGTCATAACAGTAACAAGTCACAATAACAGTTAAAAGCTACTGAAATCCTTGAATCTGATTGGCTGAGAGGAAATCTGTCATATGGGGTGTTGCAAGAAAGTTGCAATCAATTGCAAATTGTAAAGCAAATTAGAACCATTCTGAATGGTTCAGGGTCTGCCCATTCAAGAAGATGCGCTTTAACAATGATTTTGATTGGTCAGTACCGATCAGTTGCAACTTGCAATCAATCGCAACTTTCTTGCAACATCCCATTAAAAAAACAAGTTTTAGGAAACGGGGGCCCAGATCGTTAAATGTCTGCAAAACCATCACACACACCAATATTTTTTAGTCACCATAGCCCACTGTTCCAAATCTAATTTCATTATCATCATCATCACATCATCAAGAAGATTAAATCACAAACATTTAGAATCTATCCTTTCACATCCTTGACATTGTTTTTTTTTCTTGAACAAGCTAAATTTTCAGAATATACTTCAATTAATACTTTTAAATACAGTGATTGGAAATGAAAGTTTCCTTGATGCCCGCAAACTTTCATTCCTGGCAGCAAGTTCTTTTCGTATTAAGGTTTTGACATATTGGTTAAAGCGGTGTCAGGACGTTAATTTGTAATGAATTTCTAGAATTTTTAAATTCTTTTCACAACCAGAAATGTGTCTTTGTATAATGACTTAATTTCAGCTAAACAAGTATAATACAATGCACTGAGAAGAACAAGCAATAATAAGACAAATAAGAAGTTGGGAGTGACTGGTGGTTTTATTTTATTGTGCTACACTCCATAGGGCATATCTCTACGATCACACCCATTCCATCAAGGGATGCTGAGACACTTGTTCTTTCTATCATATAGCTTTCTCTTCAATTTCATATCTAACACAGTGACGATCAAGGTGCTCAAACAAACAAAACAAAACACAAAGTCCCTTTGGTTTATAACATTGGAATATTCATCTATATGTAATTCACATATCCTGGAGGGAAATGAGAGAAAGGGAAGCAAAAAGCAAACTGCACAAATTTGAGGCCACACAAGATCCAAAACATATTACTGTTTTTAAGGATGATCATTGTCAAATATCATTATTTCAATTTCATTACATGATCCTGCAGGTAACATACATTATACAGCATAACTGTTAATTAGGTTTCTTTTCATTATAAATGGTATTAAAGTCCATATAACAAATCTTAATTTTGGGTATAATTAAAATGTTTTACATCATCGTACATAGAAAACTTTTAAAAATTAGTCAATACAATTCGATTGGGAAGATTGGGAAGAGACATAATTAGTCTGTATTTGTAATAATAAAAGTCATTTGCCAGTACCACTGTTGTATCTCATTTCTTCTCATATGTATTATCACACACACTGATAAAACTTGACAGAATAAGCGTTATCTAACAAAAATATTACAATGTATATTTTCAGTCTTCTATCCCTGAATATTCATGTGATGTATAGCTACAATTGTGACCTTCAATATTTCTTCAAGATGACCGCTTCCCTCCGTAAATGGAGTTATATAATTTAACAATATTTTGCACAAAGAAAAACAAACTTTCTAACACGTCCCGTATGTGGCCTTTGCTTCCATTATAAATATATATATCACTGCAACAACAAACACAAATCACACTTCAAAAAAGTAAATTAAATAAATATTTCAATATTAAAAAAAAAAGATGGACCGGTATGAATTGATGGTAAAGAAAACTTAATTGATTTGAAGAATAGCAGAAATACTCCTGAATGTACTCTGCATATGGATTACATAATTCATCATACCCAGAATGGTTTTTAGCACAAAAAGAAATATCACCCAAATGTTTTCATGTTTGGCAAAATTGCACCTCTCAATAAAGATAATCAAGAGGTAAAGTCATAAAAGTCATAGCTTAGAGTCACTTCAATTAATTTCTAAATGACTGAAGGGGAGGTGAAGGAACAAAGCATGTAATGAAATTTTCTCAGCCCTCCCCACCCTACTCCCTTTAAATATTGAATCCATCCCTGAAATAAGGAATGATAATCCTTTCTCGCCACATCGACACATATAACACAGAACACCCTTGCAAGCTTATTCCTAGCACAAAAAAATTAATGGAATCTCAGCAATACAGCCCCGTCACTGTAGTTCACTGAAAAATGTCAAAAAACATTTTTTCTGTGTGTGAGTGTAAAAGTTAGTTCCAAGACACGATGTCTGTTAAAATTTCATTTATGAATCTGAGGCACATGTTCAATGGGCAACAAAGACACATGCTGCCTTAAGTTGAGGTTGGGTGATATGTTTCCATTGTTATTGGAGAGGTCCACATAGTAGATGGTAATTGCTTTGGCTTTGGTTCTTCACGTTTACTTCAGAGCTTTGTCCAGGTTCTCAGAGATGGCATTGAGGAAGTCCATGGTGTTCAGGTAATGCTCTGGCTTCACGCTGCAAAAATAATGAAAAAACATACAAAATAAATGCCAAAATGCTTTCTCGATAAGACTCTAGGTACGTGACATAATGAGTATCATTGCCCACTCAAGGAGTGTTCTCTATTTTTTCTTCACATCCTACCAATTTCTAATTTCTTCGGGAGTAAAAAAAAATGATATGGCTGACACTGCGACCCTAAAAACTGGACCAAGAATCTTGTTTTAAGTCAAGTAGATCGTGAAAATGTCCACTTACTTTTATAGTTGTCTTAAAAATTATCAATATCTTATTCACATCAAGATATTTTCAAATTTGTCTTCACTCAGCTGTGTATTTATGTCATTTTTCTCTTGATTGACCTCAAGAAGAACACATTGTGCAACTCCTAAACATAATTTCTATTTGTACTTGTATAATTTATCGCACAAATATATCGAAACCATATTAGATAAGTGAAAGAGATGACTTACTTCTTCAGCCCATAAATACAACCAGCCAAGTCCTTGGTCATCATGCCAGAGTCAACGGTGTCTACGCAGACCTTCTCCAGGGTGTTGCAGAAGCGCTTGAGGTCATCGTTACCATCCAGCTTGGCCCTGTGCTCTAGACCACGAGTCCAGGCAAAGATACTGGCAATGGGGTTGGTGCTGGTTGGGTTACCCTAAAAGAGGAAGTAAGACAGAAATTGTTACACTTTCTCTTACATATTCAGTACAGAGGCACCCAGCATAAAATTCACTGTTATAACAAAGTATTGTGTAACAACAAGGTAATTTTGCCACTCCAAATTCTTCTGAAATAACAAGGTGTGTAAGAAAGGTAATTTCATTATTCCACAGGAGTGAGTTATGACAAAGGTCAACCAAAATCGGTTATGGGTACAAAAGTTGACGGGCATAAATGGTACCAAATCAAAAGAATCATATCCAAAAAGCGATTGTGACAGGGCCTGAAATAAGGCAAAAGCCTGAAAGGTGGCATCCCTCCTCTATTAGCCTTCCTGCTTTTGCTTACTTCCAGCTAATGTCTCTAGAATAGATGACAGCTGTGTGCAATTACCTTCTGGTGCTCTCTGTAGTGCCTTGTCACTGTTCCATGAGCAGCCTCTGCCTCGATGGTCTTGCCATCTGGGCACACTAGCACACTGGTCATCAGTCCTAGAGATCCGTAACCTGATACAAGAAAGAAAATATGATTGTTGAGTTTTATGACATAATCTAAAACATGCACATGAAAACACCCACAAGAGCGTTAATTCCCTTCTGCACATCTTGAGAGCCCACAGAGACAGAAATCTTCAAAATCCCAATAGTTAGTTACAGATAAAGGCTTCTCTCGAAATGAATTTTCAGGAATATATGAAATGGGCTCAGGTATCAGCCCATGCATTTCTAGAGATATAACACTGCTTAATTTGTGTAAACTTTAAAAGGACGGTCTTGCTGTAAAGGATTTCTACATGTTTTACAGCATTTAACCTTTTCTTGAGGTCACTATTACCCTTGATATAATTCTGACAAATAGGTCCTCTAGAATAAACAATTTTAAATGACAAATTATCTACAGAATAAATACTGTAATCAGAAAATGTTTGGTTCCTAGTTTGAGACTACTACGGAACAAACTTCGTCTTATCATTCTCTTGTTATTCTACTGTAATTTCATCATCTCTTCGGTATTTCTTTGTGCCAAAATTAAAAACGGCTAAATAATCCCTTTACAATGGTTTCCAGGCTAGAGGAATTTGAAACCAAACACTACCTTGAGCAACGACATCAGACTGGACGTCACCATCGTAGTTCTTGCAGGCCCACACAAACTCTCCACTGGACTTGAGAGCCTGAGCTACCATGTCATCAATGAGACGATGCTCATACCAGATCCCTGCTGCATCATAGTCCTTCTTGTAGTTTCTAACAATTAAAAGGAAAATATACAAATTGAAAATCATTAAGGCTTACAAATTTATTATGAGCTTAAACAAAAGTGCCTTGAGTTAGAGATCATTTGGGCTAAGAAATCAGCAACGAGCTGAAATAAAGGTGTCCTGAGATTAATACATATTAATCCACATGTATTCTTGAAGTTTCTATAAATGGAGTAGCAAACTTGGAGATTCTGTAGGCTTATAAATCTATAACGAGTTTCAACCAAAGAGGCGTGGGATTAATGCTTCATTATTTGAGGGGCCATTTCAGACATGAAGTAATGGAATATATAGCTCCCATGCACAGACACATTGTAGATTAGTGAGGTGGAGATGGATTAGCCTTACAAATCTATGAGCTTTAACAAAGTTAGGGTAGGATTAGTACTTTGTGCCTGGTGGACATTTCAGACAAGAATGGAAGAGACAGCTCCCATGCACTACAGAGTCAGAGAGCCAGTGAAGAACTAAAAGTGCATTCATTAAGAAGATACTTCACTTTGATGGATCAGGAGATTAAGAAGGCTTATCAGCATGATGCTAAATCTCATCAACTGTATGAAACTACATAATTGAAAATATGAAGTGCTAATAAAGGTGTCATCTTGCCAAGTAAGAGTTAACCATGCCATCATTTAATCTCATTCATAGAAGGTACATGTAGGCTTCTCTATTGCCTTTGATTTATTGAAAACAGCAGCTCCTTGACTAAAAGCTTGACTATAAGTTGAAGTCTATTCTGACATCGAGTTAGTATGAATTACAGCCGAGAATGTGTGACCAGTCAGTAAAATTTTGAGAAACCCCTTACTCCTCACTTTGCCTCTAATTTGCTTACTATTCCACATAATTAATATTTTTTGATCAGCATGGAACTGTGAGTGGCTTGCTACCTAAGCAATGAAATAACAGAAACTTGCCTTTTCTTTAAAGCTGAAGGGGGAAGGAGGAGCTGACAACCAAAGTATAACCTGAACTTTAAATTGCCTATCCATCAACAGACATAATAAGAATAGGACTAAGGGTATGCACTGCAGTAAAAGAGTTCTGCCATCTGCATAACATGAATGAGAAATCAAAGAAGAGGCTTACGCTTGATAGATCTCCTCAAAGATATCCTTGAATCGTCCATCGTATCTCTTGAGGATGGTGTTCTTTGTGCTCATGTAGAGGGGCCACTTCTTATTTAGAGCATACTGGAAACAGCTATGGGCAAAGCCTGTGATGGACTGGGATACAATGACAGAAGAGAAATCAATTGATCACATGAATATCTCTTTCTTTGCAGTATCAGCTGAGCCTCAATGCATTACAAAATTGCAATCAAAATGAGGACTAAAAAAAAGCTTATAATTCTTTGAAAAGGAAGCTACTATCTGAATCAGTAGTGCCGGGAGGAGAGACCAGAGAACCTTAGTAATTGAGATTGCTTTTCCACTACATTAAGGCACAAGTGACTACTATATCATTAATATTAATAATAGAAAATTGTCCTTACCTTTCTGAAAGATATACAGGTGTCTTAGGCAAAATATGAATTATTATGGCATGAATATAGGGATAAAATGTGTTGCACAATCAAACTCAATACATAGCCAGGCAGTATCTGGGTTGCCTACTAATTACACTGTAAAACCTTGAAAAGTGTTCTGGCCGGAATTAAATTCACAAAATTACGCTAGAGCAATATTTGCCTTTAATCTCACTCTTTATTCAGAAGCCCTGTTCCCCCTCCCCCCAAAAAAAAGGTGAGATCTTTTTACCTCGTCTGTGTTGTACATTGCCATGCCACATCCACCTCCTGGGAAGTTGAAGACTTCTGTCCTTGTGGGCTCTCCTCCGCTAGCTGGGGTAAAAACAATCTCAAATTTGCCTGGTTCTGTGATCACCATGTCTGTAGCACGGTACTGTGAGAATAGAATAATGTAAAAAAAAGGTTAACATAATATCCTCTGATATTTCACAGCCAATCCGCAGGTCCCCTAAAAGCGCGCTATTTTATTTCCAGTTCTGCCTGACTATGAATACATAATGAGCAAGAACAGCCAGGAACATCTCATTTGCAAACTATTGAATAGACTACTTATCATTCACCAATTGTCATGAGTTATACATCAAATAAAAGAAGAGGGATCAGAGATTTGTGACATGCTTTTATTGTGTTCAAAATAAAAGACGAAATTGGTAAAAAATGGTGTTCCTTTTATGACAAAAATGGAAATGAAATGAAATATAAATCTGGCCAAAACTACCACATTTTTATTGTGAGCCAGGGCAAATTTGACATGAGCGTAAAGGGCATTTTCTGTACTTTCCAAAGATTGAAATAACATTAATGTGCACTTCATGACAGGGTCAGGATCCAGCAATATGTAACCAATGTACACACTTTGTCTTTAAAAAAGTAAATTCCAGCATTCCGATTGGTTACCACCACGCAAGATGTTTTCTCACAGCCAGGCAACAGCTATGCGCATGTTTGCGCAAGGATGAAGCAACAGGTTGCGCATTGTTTCATTCAACGCGCACTTGGTTACAGATGGCTCGCTTGCCAATCACAGGGCTAAGATTCTATGGTCTTGACCATGGTCTTGACAACGGATAATCTGCGGCTGAATATTGCTGGATCCTGACTCTGTCATAAATTTATGGATGTTTTGAATGTAACGATGAAAAAGATGTGATGTCTTTTAACAACTTGAAATCTTGTGAAAAAAAGGCTTTTGTATGACTATATCATCAGTTATTTTAAACAACTTATTTCTAAAATTCTGACTGAAACAAAATATCCCTGTGTTGGTAAACTATTCATTTATTTTTGCAGAAAGTCTAATGAGCACAGCATTAATATTTATTGAAGAACATAACTTTAAAGATGACCATGCGATACAGCCGACTGGGTGCAGGGAGAGAGTCCATTTCGGGCACTGGAAATAAAATGCGCGATTTTTGCTCATTTGCATACGACCTGCGGTCTGACTGTTCAGTGGAAAGAAGAGAATGTGCACAAACTAAACTGAATATAGGGAACAGTGTGCTAATCCACAGAGTAGAATCAGCATAGCCAAAGAAACAACTTCACTTTCTAAAACAAGACTGAAGGGCCTATTCCTACTTCATTAACCTTCATCATAACCACATGCCATGATTATTGATAAATGTGACCACTCCCCTTCTTTTCCCTATTAGTTTTGAAGTAAATTTCAATGAAAAATAATGTTTTCAACTTTGTTTTCCACTCAAGAATGTTACATTGTAACTCTACCCCACTTTGTACACCATGATGCAGTCTAAGATCACCACATTGTTCTGCATCAAAGTGCAAGAAGATATTTGGCTTGCGATTCTGGAATTGTCTGCAGCATCATTGTTAAGGAATAAGTTGCCGCATTTATAAGGACTATGACGTCAGAGAAATGCTTCACCCCAAATTAAAAAGATGTTTTATAAAATAGCCTAATATTTTGGAGTGGTACTCATCCAAACTATATGTTTCTCTTTTTCATTCTTGAACCTCTGAATTCTTTTGGACTTGGGCAATGCAATACAAATGCTTATCATAATTGTCAACACTTAAGTTTCTAGATAAACAGTGCTACACAAATTTTTATCATAGTGATCAGCTCTTGTCCAAGTATGCGCAGGGATCTCACCTGGTCGCCAAAAGCATGACGTCCGATGGTGATGGGCTTGGTCCAGCCAGGAACAAGCCTGGGGATGGTATCGCAGAGGATGGGCTCACGGAATACTGTTCCTCCAAGGATGTTCCTCAGGGTTCCGTTGGGGGACTTCCACATCTCCTTCAGGTTAAATTCTACAAGACAAGTGGAAAGACAATAATATCAGGAGTGATTACAGTTTTTATTTTCACTCTTTTGCCAGAAGAATATTGTTTTCATATTGCTTTCAAATAAAATTTCTAGTTCCATAAATCTATATTCATCTGAAAATTCATTAGAAGAGAAATAAGATACATGTTCACAAAGGTCATCTTGTAGGAACCTCGGGCCAATTCAGAAACGAAGCAGTGAAGTGCTTTTAAAAAACCTGAGGCTGCAAAAATTAATGAGCTAAGCATAATGCATGCCACATTTCTGTACATTATAAAACACAGACCAGCGAGATGACAAAGAAGCTATTGCTGTAGTCAGCATTACTTATTTACAACAAAAGAATAATTGCCTCTCTCTATTCATTTACATTTTCAGTTTAGCTGCAGCCCATCCTCTTTTTTTTTCCTTCTTTTTTTTTTTTGCAGTTAATCATATCATGTCTGAACAATGCTTTAGAATGATCAAAGTTTTACTGTAATTCAACAAGCTGAGGAAAAAACTTACCCACTACACGTTCTTCGTCTGGAGTGATGGTAGCACACTTGATTCCAACGTTGTGTTCCTTGATGGCCACGGCGGCATCGACGGTAACTTGGTCATTGGTTTGGTCACGGTAAGGAAGACCCAAGTCATAGTATAGACAGTTGACATTCAGGTAGGGGAAGATCAACTACATGTGTGGCAAATTGATGAAAACACAGAAAAGTCAAATATAAACTTAAAACAAATAATATTTTCATTTTCCTTTGGGCTTGTTAGTGTTCAAACACAAAGTCCATTGTAAGCTGGAAAATATTTACAAACAAGTAGGCAGGACTTGACACTTGAGGAGTTGGGGTGCATACACACCCCCCAAATTCTACTCTGGACCCTCATATTTTAACAGGAGTATGATGCAAACATTTCTCAAAGATTGCACCCTAAACTCCTGGAAGAAAAGTTACTTAAAGTCCTGATGTAGGACCCTTATCATTATTGAAATGAAAATATTTTTTTTTGTTCTGAGTTTATCTAAAGTTTATCTTTTTATAGTACATATCTTCCAAACGTACATAGGGGGAAAAAAGAATCTTGCAAGGCATTATTAGGAATACAGTGTATTCTGTATGCTTTCATATAATTTTCATAAAAAGAGTGGAATCTGGGGATAAAAACATTAATTTGAAGGGATAAAAATAGAAATCATTCTATTCATTATAAACATTACATGTCCATTCAGAATAGGAATGGTAGGAGGGCATGATTGTATGATAATATGTGTGGGGTACTCTTATATTCTGTGTCCCTATAGATGGCCTTTATTCATCCATCAGGGCAGATCTACATTGTAGTAGTCCGTCTCTGATAGCAAGTTTTATTCATGAAAGATATGCAGATATTGTACATTTCCCCATGATTTATTCTGAAAATACTTTGTAGGTCAACCAAATGGGATTCCCCCATCTTGGATCTGGCAAAAAGCCCATTACTACAGACAGACCTACCCTCCGTACACCTCATTAATCAAGCCACGCTCTGGTGAATTGAGCACCATATGTTAACCGATACTCGGGGTAGAGGGAGATATATTTATCCAGTCTAGTCATTCTGTAAGGGGCAAATTCCTGTGTGACGCACTTAACCTTTCCCCCATGCCTTGCCATCAATGCTAAGTCTATTGACTTGCTTGCCATGAATGTTAAGTCTATTGACTTGCTTGACTATCTCTTATTCCAATTAAATGTGAATATGTGAAAGGATATTGTCACGAAACCTATAGAACGGTATTAATTGAGGTCTAATCAATGCATCTACTTGAAACATGTGTACAGAGAACATAATCTGAATAGTTCAGAAAAATACAAGTAAATTGCTATCATAAAGGAGGATAGACTACAGTTGTAAATCATAAACCCGATAACTCTTTCTATTAAAGTGCAATGTTAACTAGTTCTTTCTACGTAAAAATCTGATAGCCTAGAGAACAATGTCAGCCCTCCTTTGACAAAATGAACCAACTGTCCAATTGCACATTTTTCATATATTTCAAGTTAAAGGGAAAGTCCACCCTGATCTTAAAGTTTTTTTGTTTTTTTTTAAAGCAGAAAATTAAAGACGCAAAGTAGGGCACACTATTACTTTCTGCTTCTTCTGTACATTCTGTTGTGCGAATGCAAGATGAAAAAAAACAGTCATTGATAACAGGATTTTTTCTTCTTCAAATCTGGCATAGACACTCTGAGATCACTGGGATAAAGTTTAATGTGTGAAAAAATGTCTCTCTCTTCTACACAATAAACTTTGGTCTCCTTCACAATGGCTGTGACCATAGTTCAGTTTAACTGTATTTCTTTAATCACCTCTTAACTTTTTATCAGTATTTGCCATAGATAATAACATAATCTTATCATTTAAAGTGTGTAATCCTACAAGAAGGTACTCCTTTCAATATATTACACACAGAGTGGGTGCATGAATTTAAAAAGAAATACTGAATAGCTCAGTGGATGTTACATTTTACATGTGACGCATACACTGCATAAAGGTGTTTCTTCACCCAAAGCACATAAGCTTTCAGACTGTGGGCAAAGAACATGTTCCTCCTAATTCTTCTTATTTGTTTTGCTTTGAATGGGTGACAAACGAATGTATTTTTCCATGGAGGGTCCAAATGTGACCCCACTATTAGTTCAAGAGGTGAATGGGAGGATCCCTAGGCATTTGATAGTCTGTGACTGAATCATACTGCTGAAGTTTTCATTCTATTCATCTTCCTTTTTCTCAAATGGTGACTGATCAAAGCTTTTGTGGATATTCCACTGAGCTTTATTCTGGTACAAAACTTCAATAATACTTTGTCGCTCCATCAGCAGATGAGTCTTGTGTCAATGGCTGAGATTTACTGCTGAAGTAGTCATTTTTGTTCTTTTTCATTCGTAAAACTTTATTCAGGTACCGTTTCCCATTGAGCAACATTCTGGAGCAGTATTCTGAAAGCTCTTTGAAAATGCGTGCCCATTTCTAGTTGGCAGGGGATGCGTTGCGCGTATGCTATGTGATGCACGCCTGTGGTGTGCGCACAGAAGTGAAAAGACGAGTTACAAGAGTTTGGGTATTCTAAAAACTCTGTTAGCAGTCAATAACTTTAAAAAGATAAAAGACCCAATAGGTCTCTAACATTGAGTCCTCCGTTTTTTAATGACACAGCACCCTTTTATTGTATTTTTCATGTAAATTGTTGCCTACTCAGTCGCACTGATGATATATATTCAATAAAAATTACCTTATTCATTTTGATACAAAGGAGCAGTCTCAGTGTTGGTTTTTAATGTTTTGTGGATGTTTAAAATCAAGAAAGTCAAATTATCACAAGGGCTTCTGATTTCATTTTCACTCCCTCAAATTTGTGTGACTTTCATTCCTTTTATAGATTGATTCTTCCAAATGTTGCTTCCTATGTCTCAAACAAATGGTTATATCTGACCTACAGTTGATTTGCCATGACAGAATTCCTTTTCAACCAGGGAAAAATACAAACAATAGAGTAGCTTATAACAGTTTCATTCTGACCATATCATGACTAGGGAAAATTACAAATAAATTACTGATTCTTCATTGCTTTGTGAATCTTCCAATAATATGTAAATGCTTTAATTGCTTTAAGTATCTTTAAAAAAAAGTTTAAGAGATATATACATGTAGTCTGAAACACACCACATTAGAACTACATGTACATGTACGTTAGATTTCATGAAACCCTATTTGCCATGTGTAATTGTGAAGGGATGACTAATCAGTTATGAATGACACATTTTTATTTAATGGATGGAATAACATGAATGCTAAAGGATGTGCACGACTGACTCCAAAAATGAGAGATTACATGTACCTCAAAATGGTGAACATGAAAAAAGGGGGAGAAAAAAATCAATAGAGGAAACATTCAAATGATCAAATACTACATGTATATAATGTGTATATTATCAATCGTATTAAAAGAATGTGTTCTTCCCCTCTTCCCTAATTAATTGAACTATTATCTCCCAAGTCAAAACAAAGTGGCATGTCTGGCTACACCAATTACATTAACAGCTACACATATCTAATCCATCACACTAATGTCTATCAGTTGCCTGTATCCCATTCTTTGCCCACGTGTACATATGTACATCTACGTGTACATGTAGCTGTGATGACCCTGTTAATGACCTAAATATGATAGTAATAGCATTTGCAGGGGCTTTGTAATCTCAGGCATGTGAATGTACACAGATGCTTGACATTAGATTGTTACTTTAGCACATATGAAGGACACCATTGGAGTAGCAGTCATTTACTATCTATTTAGCTATCTACTGATCTTGATCACACAATTTGATGGCAGAACAGATGTCTGTTGATTACACAAAAAACTGACAAGTTAGAACAAAAGAGAATATCATTATCAAGCACTGAGCATTAAAGATTCAAATACTTGTAAAATTAAAATCTGAGAGAAATATCCTCAATTCTATCAATATCAAACTACAGCTGCTATATTTCTTTTATATTACATTTGTTAAAACTCATAATTCTAAATATATTTGGATCCTTCTGGTAAGATGATTTTATATGAAAATGAAGTACTAAAACCTACTTTTCTGTATGTCTTTCCTTCAGAAAAAAAAAATTACATGTGTCCCCCCTTCTAGGTTGGAGCAGAATATCTTGTCCCATTATCCTCACCGTTTCCTTGATCTTGTCCCAGATGACTCTTGTCATCTCATCTCCATCGAGCTCCACCACTGGCTTGGCCACCTCAATCCTCTTCCTATCAGAGTCTGTGTTTAATAAACAATAAAAGAAAAACAAAATTTGACATCTCAAGAGGCAATTGGTGAAATGTCAAAGATGTGTTTTTAAAAGAATCTTAAGGAACAAAAAAATTAGTATGACCCAATATTTGCTGGTTATGAGAATCAGAGCTCCACACAAATATTTTTCACAGGGGTATGTACACAATACCATGTACATTGGGTCCTCTTTAAATTTCAAATTACGGGAGGAACCAGGTGAAATGTGGGTGCCTGTGCACATATCATCTGTTAGTGTCGAGCCCTGTGATAATGATATTTACATTCTGCAAACTACATTGTACAGTGAGCATATTATCAAAAACAAGAAATAAGATTTTGTTAAATGAATATGAATATTCTTTAATAACTGAGTTAGGATGGTGGTGGTTTCCGTAGAATAAAGGTCAGTGCCAGGTCATGCAGAATATGAAGAGGAAGTGGGCATTACCATACATGTACTGAGATAGCACTGAACTTGAAATAACCTGATGATCTCATAATAAGTCACACATGTATTCCATGATTCCACAGAGCCCTTTAAAAAAATTGTCTGTAAAAATTTTGTACAATGAAAGTAATGCAAATAAAAATCCACTTCAGTCCAGACATGGGTCTCAAGATCGTGAACCAATACAAAAGAGAACCTAAACAAACACTCTTTCAATTTTCAAAAAGCCTTTGCTTCTCTATAGTTTCTATAGGGCACACATAAGTAATTCATCCACTCGTAATCCATGCTGGTTATGTTATGGAAATGTCGTCTGCTTTTGTTGGTCTGGGGTTGCGTTAAAGTATCATTTTGAGGTAAGTTGAGAACCATCACTAATAAAAACATGCATTTGTCTAGTTTAAAGTTATATCTTGTAAGACGCTTGCCGCTAGTTCGAAAACTAACACGTCGTCCTTAGATCTATTAAAACGTAACGTTAAATCCACTGCACTTCATTTAAATTAGTAGCCTACAGAGTTAGTAATGACAGCATTGTTCTGGTCGTATATAATTCAAATAGAATTGATTTTAATCATATTTCTCAAAAAGAACTGGCATGTTAGACATAAACAGCTGTAACTGAAAACAAATATTTCACCCTTGTTTTTAAAACACAGTTCGGAGCTGATAGGATGTCTATATGAAGTTGGAGTTAGATCTAGACCAAGTTCTACAACTAACATACATGTAGGCATAGCTACGCCTATAGCTGTTACAGCGCCAGATCAATTTGAATTGTTGAATTAGTTTGCACGACTGAAATATGGCAAGGTTCATCTTCTTTAAAGAGGAGTGGTACATGCATTATAGTAAGATTATGGAGAAAAAATGAACAAGAGTTGGGAAACGGCTGTTGGCTCTTCACAGGGCGAAAATACAAATCGGGCCATTGCATTGACCATGTCCATGGCATTGGTTGGAAAGGTATATGTAACAACAAAATTAGAATTTAGTCTGTTGTCATCCTAGGTGCTTGCAAGACAGTGCGTTCCACACATAGGCTTGCCTATAATATATGACAAATATTCATGTGTCAAGGCAACTTTCATATTTTATCTTCATCGATGCATCTGAGCTTGTTCAAAGCATCACATTTATAAAACCTCAAAGCTACGCGCAGGAGGTCGAGGCAAGGGTGGGGGTTGACCACTTCCCTTGTTTCAGCCTAAATATCTTATTTTATCGCCGGGAAAGTGCCCAAATGAGGTACTTCACTTGGGAGACTTTTATATTTTGTCTCTGTTCTGTGAATTTAAATGATTTCTACCGGGCGATGTTCAAAATATGATGTTTAGACAACCTTTGTTATAACACGTAAGTGAATGGGGCCGTAAATTACTTATGTGAGCCCAATATAAGCCGATAGAGGGCACCGTGATCGTTACCTGATCATACCGTTGCCCCGCCTTCAGAAAGGCTAGTCACCGAGCAACATGAACGCTCCGTCTGAGCTCAAGCTCTCGTGCAAGATTCGGTCGGTTTTGTGCAGTCTGAAATGTAATCCCAGTAGTCCGACGGACGCGTTCGACACACAAACTTTGTGTACAAGTGAATGGGGGCTTATGCAATCTTGACTTTGCCCATGGCCGCCTGGTGGCATATCCCTTTAATGTATCTTAAAAATTTACAAACATGTACCGGTAACTAAAATATTTACTTTTTCTGCTACATTATCTTACCTAAAGCACTAACAAATGATGGCTTTCTTTTGATTGCCTTGTCCATGGTGAAATAAATGCCTAGGAAATTGTGAACATTGTGTACATACATAAGAAAGAACTTTGCTGTACTCCCATTATGACAAATTTACAGCATGATCTGTATAAATGAAAACCCAACAAGAGAAAATAAAGTGGGTAAGTATTCCAAACTTCAAAACAATGGAATAGGGGCCTCCTTTCCTCAAACTATACTGATTGAAGCTTCAATTCAACGACCTCATTAATTAAACACTTCCAGGGTCCACCAAAACAAGTTCATTACATAACTGTCCCAATGGATTAAACACCCTAATGAGATTATCCAGGGTATAATGAAACACTGTTGTTTACACAGTAGCCATAAAGGAAGAAGGCTGCAGTCTTTCATCTGTGTGGTGGGCTTCATTAATGGGATTAACCCATTAAGCTCATTCAAATTAGAGTAGTAGGCCCTCAAACTCACAAATGTCATAAGGTGTACTAATCAGGTACTTTGATGAAAGATGTCCTTACATATGTATATTTTACAAGTTTGTGTTCATTGAACAACATGAGCTCCATACTTTTTTTTAAAACAAAAACATTTAAATTAACATTTCCAAAAATCCTGACATTTTTCATGTATGGGTACTTGATTAATGAAGCAAAACATGCTGCACAATGCACATCATGTTCTCTTTTCCTCTATAACTACTAATTATGTTTTTGTATGTGATTTTTTTCCCCACCTACTACAAGAACATCATCATGATGTACACCATTTTGTCTGCTCTTGAGAAATGTGTGAATGCACAAAACTAAGTATCCTGTGGTTTAAGATGTGAGTCCCTGTATGAATCACTCTTCCTGGCAGTGAATTAATGTATGTATGTTCAGTCACAGACAGTAACTGATTCTTACTGCACCCTGGCCCTTCACTGAACGTCATACATTCAATTGCATGGCATTTTGTATTACCTTCTTCCTTACGTTCTCCAGCGCACACACTCCAATGAATATGCAATTTACAAGAAGGAGAATTTTGAAATATGAGCAGTTTTTACAATTATTCTTATTTTGCACCTTACTTCTGTATTTTTGTTTTTGCTTTGATACTCCACTTGTGTTTGTATATTTATCATGTTTATATGTAACGGTATTATGTCTTTATGTTTTCCTGGTACAAACAGGGCCCCTTGGAAGAGCAACACTCGTTTTTGAAAGGAGCCACCCTGTATAAAGAAGACTTGAATAATGAATAAATTAAATAAATAGCTATTGAAAGGCTTACAGCTACATTAAATTTCTCAAGAATTATTTTTTTAAATCAGCTTAGTGTATACATTCACAGTTACGTGTTGTATTCTGAATTACATTCTTCTTTATATCTACCAAGCTGATTTTTTAGAGAATTTTGATCATACAGATCAATGTATTGTGTACTCTAAAAGAGTAATGCTGACCGAGCAAAAATATCACTGTATGTTCTCTCCAAAAGGAAAATTTTTAAAAGCATGTACCGGTACTCCTCCCAGGGTACTGGCTCACTTAAATGCCTTAACGTGGAAATTACTCACTCCTTACAGTACGTAATCTATGGAAACCTTAATTAGACAGCATTCCGAAAATCACAAGACAGGAAGTAGACTGTATCCTTAGGTGACCTCTTTATATGCAAGCAAGTTCAAATGTGATGTGTATGGTTCTTACACTGCACACATGGGCCAAATAATCTTTTCTTTGGTCATTTGATGGTAGGCTTAATATATCCTGGCAGAATTTGAATAATTACTCTACAAAGGAAAGTACTTCTTTTTTTTAAAGCCACATCTTTCATAGAAGAAAATTGCAATCTGGGGATACAGCAACAATATCCCAAAGGCTATGGCCATACATATGTACATGTAGCTATAGGTCACTTGTCATTTTCTACATTCAAAAGCAACTTTAGGAATTTGCAACTGATACCAATCTACTTAAAATATTTAAAATGTCTTCACCCTGAGTACATGTCAGGCTGGTACATGAGTGAAATATTAACAATTAAAAGCATTTTAAAAATTGTTAGAATTTGAAGAACTTGAGACAAAGGCTGTGTTTTACACCATAAATCCACCGTGGTCTGTAAAGTGAGCATGACCACATACTGGTTCTACCACATTGTGGCCAATACAATTTTACTATAGATTACTGTGACTTGCAGAGGCGACCGTTAACGTATGAGAAAGCTCTTCATCAGGCTACAAAATCTATTCTATTCTCTCCAAATTTTTTTCTTCTCTTTTTCTTTATAACATATTGGTACAAATGCAATACCCATAATCTTCACATCACTTAAAAGGAATGTTAAGTTGTAAATGATTGCAAGTTCAGATATTCAGAGCTATACCACTTATCCTTAAATGTATTTCCCCAATCCTCATTGTATTTTTTATCTTTTAGGTTTTTTTTCGTGTACTTTAAAGTTTACACCTGTCTGAAAGCTGATATGCCTCGTTTTGTGATATTTAATACAGGTACAGGTATAAGGGCTACCAGCACATGTATGCTTTTGTTTCTTGATTTAAAAATATTTGATGACAATTGCATTTTGGTAAAACGACATTTGAAAGATGATGAACAACATAACAGACAAAGCCATTGCCTTTATATTGTTAAATTGCACTTTTTGATCACTTCCAAATTACGATACAATGATGATCATGTAAAGGTCAGTTTTTATGTGGAACTTGATATGAAACTTAATACTGAGTTGTACAAGTATGCACAGACATGAATATACAATGCCATCTCCTCCTCATTGCAATTTACAGGAGACCACAAGCCCTGTACTACGATCATATTACAGGAGCCATGAATTTAATTTTGCTATCTGTCTTAGCGTGGAGGTTTAGACTATTCATTTCTCAAGGAGATTTTTTGAAGAATCATTTTCTACTTTATTATGTAAATAGTGAAGTGGACCTATCAATTTCCTTTGTTTGTGTTTTTCAAAAGCATAAATTAATCAAATGTTTGCTGCTGGTATCTAGGCTCTCAAAGATACAGGGTTATGTGTTAGGTTGCAAAATGTGGGCTATTTGGTTAGATATAGGATTAGGATTAGAGTATTGGTGGGTGCAAGGATGGTTAGAACTTTGACTAGTGTTAGAAACGGACCAGGGAGGAAATGTTTACAGAGAATATGTTGTAAGATTTGGGGGTGTATTACACTCACATACAGTATGGGTGAACTGAATGCACTGCTGACCACACTCTAGGCCTAGGACTAAAATTCATATATTCCAATAAAATCAAAAAAATCTTTGATTTTAGCTTTAAAAGCATTCCCAAAGCTACAACTAGGCTGTGAAGTACTGTACCCTTTTGCAGACCAAAAAAAAAGAATTGCATGGATACAGTACTATGGGGGGGGGGGGGGGGGGGGAGGGGGGAATACTCTTAAAAACTCTCCTCCAAATTTATAGAAACTGACATTTCGGGGAATAATCAATTTCAAACTTTCAAACTGAATTTCCGGCAGGTCACCAAATACATGTACTACCATGTGGCTAAAATAAGGTGTCAAGTGACCTGTAAAAAAATCACTCTTACCATGTTTGAAAATGTTGCAAAGGGGGATTATATACAAAGCCTTTAATATTGACACACAAAATGTTCAAGGTTTATAGCTTGATTTGTTAAAAGGTGAATTGCTCTCAGTCTCACCAAACACATTTTAGAAAAGAAGACATGTTGTTGTTTGTTTTTAGTAGCGACTAGTTAATTTCGACTATTACTGCCAAAATCCCAATTTCCAAGTTTTCTGCCCTGAAATAATGAGACAAATGATGCCAAATTACCATCCTGCCTGTTTTATAGGTATCCTGAAAACCCCTTGGGGCTTTGACTGTTTTCAAATACATGTACATGTAGATGTAGATCCTAGCTTTATTATCCTTTAGGATGCAGGGCCTACTGGAAAAAAATATATACTAAAGTCATTTCTGCAGTCAAGGGCTACATGTACATGTAGTTTCTCAAAACTGTCATCCACTGTACAATCCAAGTTGTTGACTAATTCATACATGCACATGTACCTGATTATAATTGTCCGTTTTGTGTTTAATAAGTAAGGCCATCTTAGCTCTTCCAACACATTACAGACGATGACTCCAAACTCTTCTAGTCGGTCATTGTCAGTGTGGAGTGCATAATGCACATGTCATTAATTGTGAAGATTATGGGTAGTGAAATTCAGACAATGCTCCACATTCTGCCAAATGCTAGAAATCTATTTTTTTTTACATGTTTTCAGGGCTGCTAACTCTCATGCATTGAGCATGAGACTCACGCAATTCACCCAATTCTGTCTCACTCTGAACCCCAAAAACAGAAAGTAACCAAAAAAAATGTCTCCAAAAATCTCTGATATTCCAAATATTTGATATGCCCAAGTCCTTTCGAGATTTTCCTGTGTTTACAAAGCAAATGAAAATCGTTTTTGGTAGTGCGCGCGCAAAGACGAGCTATTAGATTACGATTGGTTTATACGCGTGTATACATGTACATGCACATGTGACTACTATAAGTGTAACTATGGCCAGACTGACATGGCTGTCACGCGGCAGCCCGTGCCGCGTGGCTCAGCAGAGTTTGCCGTTGATCGTATGTAAACGTAATAGCCAGCACATCCCTCTACGGCCGGACAGCAGGATCTTTCATTTAAGTTTAACTCTTGAAATTCGTATTCAAAATCATGCAGTTAAAAATCTGGAACTTTGTATTTTTTCATGGTCAGTGAACTACATGTAGCATTAATAACAATGTAACCTAGTCTATTTAAATTCAATTAAATTTAGTACACTAATGCTGCTTCTAATGTATGTGTTGAAATCATGACTAAAGTATGCACCAGAGGCAAGAATTCCTTATGTCCCAGCCACCTGATTTTTTCCTTTTTTATTTTTTATTTTTTGCTACCGTATACGTAGTACGTTAGCAAAGTAGGCCTACTATTTTTTTTTCACTGTTAAAAGAGGGTGAAATTTTGGTGGCTTGGACATATCATTCCCAGACCGTCGTTTAAATTTTAAATTAGTAAATAATAGCTTACCTTTAAGGTATAGAGCTCAGCGATATCTATCAAATAAGTCCTCCTGCCTGTGTGACTGTGAGCATGTTAGTTGAAGGCTCCACTTCCCGGCTCCACTTGTCCTGTGTGTGTGTTTGGCTTAACCGACACTTTACTTGCCACCACAAATTCTTAGTTGAATTAGTATTTGCACCAGTTGTGGGATCCACAAAATTATATGAGTGATTAACTGTCAGATGTTGGAAACCAGCTGCAGAATTAAGTCTAACTCGTATGCCTTCCAAGTCAATCATGTCAATAGATCGCAGACTAGTACAACGTACACAGCTGATGCGTAAGCGCATGCACACCATATGCACAATACACATATCGCGCGCACGTACGTATACAGAACACGCTTACAGAACATGTTTTCACCGCGGGTGCACTGGGTGTGTGTGTGTGTGTAGGTCATAGACAAATTAACAGACATGTATCAATCAATCGGGGGGGGGGGGGTCAGATAATGTTCTTTAATAGTCTTGCCTAACGGAACTTTATTTTTTTTTTTCAAGTGCAATGCTAATATTGAGAATCCTCAGTTTCGGAAATGGGAGTCCTAGGTTAAGGTCTACATAATCCAGAGTCTTTATAATTCTCAGTCCTAGCTAAGGGTTAGGGTTTAGGGTTAGGGTTAGGGTTAGGGTTAGGGTTAGGGTTAGGGTTAGGGTTAGGGTTAGGGTTAGGGTTAGGGTTAGGGTTAGGGTTAGGGTTTAGGGTTTAGGGTTTAGGGTTAGGGTTAGGGTTAGGGTTAGGGTTAGGGTTAGGGTTAGGGTTAGGGTTAGGGTTAGGGTTAGGGTTAGGGTTAGGGTTAGGGTTAGGGTTAGGGTTAGGGTTAGGGTTTAGGGTTAGGGTTAGGGTTTAGGGTTTAGGGTTAGGGTTAGGGTTAGGGTTAGGGGTTAGGGTTTAGGGTTAGGGTTTAGGGTTAGGGTTTAGGTTTAGGGTTAGGGTTTAGGGTTAGGGTTTAGGGTAGTCCTAGGGTCTAGAAAATTCTCAGTCCTATGGTCTACATAATCCAGAGCCTTCGGGTCAAGATAATTAATCTAGAGTCCTTGGGTCAAGATAATCTAGGGTCGTAGGGTCTAATTTTAATAGAATTATGAGTCATAAGTAGTAAGTACAGAAAACAATAATCCATAAATAAATAAAGCACTTTATAACTTTTAATCATCCAATGAAATATGTTTCGTAATACTTTTATTTAAATGTCATGACAACAAGACTACATACAGCATCGATTTCATGTTGCATTTACACCATGTAGCGTTACATACTCATGTAACTCCATGTACTAGTTCACTCTCAACCACTGACCTCTACTCACAGAAATCGGAAGAGCGCCATCTGCTGTTATAAATAAACAACTCTTCATTTCTTATAAGTATGTTATGAGAACCCAAACTGTCAACACGCATTTGCAGGTACATCGTGAGAGCGCCGGACTGTAAATCAAGAGATCGGCGGTTCGAGTCCACCCAAGGTAAGAACAAAAATATGTAAATTATTGTATGTAAATTATTGTATGTAAATGTGTATATATATGTAAATGAAACATGTAAATATATGTAAATATGATGATAAATATGATGATGAGATAGAGAGAGACACAGAGGGAAAAGAGAGACGAAGATGGAAAAGAGAGAGAGAGATCGCCGATGTTACAAAAAAAAGTTTCAATAACTCTTTTAGTATACCCCAAAAAATACTATACCCCATTTTTACTCAACCCCCATCAAAAATGTCGCCCTCTTTTAGACAGTTGGAATAGTTAAAAAAAAAAAATAGTATGGTAGCAAAAAAAAACCCCCAAAAAATGAAAAAAAAAGTGGCTGGGACATAAGGAATTCTTTCCGCACCAGATTGCACCATTTAAAATGTAAAATTTCCAAAGCTCCCTACCGTGGAAGTGGGAACACCCCCTTCCACACCTTTCCCCCCTCGGTCACTTCGGTCACTTCACTCCCTCGCAATGTCTCACTCTAAACTCTCAAAGTTGGCAGCCCTGTGTTTACTCACACACTTGCTATGAGAGGCAAATCTTGGTACTTGGTACTTGGTTTGAATCCTCCTGAAATACTCCCACTGGAGTTTGAACTGGAGGTGCCGGAGGGTGGACGTTTAAGAAGAAATTCATTGCGGTTCGAAGGTACAATGTGCAAGATTATCTACAATAACTCGCAGTGTGAGTGCCAAAGACTACAAATGAACTTAAAAATTCTGTTTACCTTTATTTCCTCTAGGCCTAATTACAATGAATTATTAGACCAAAAATTCTGTCTCTCGTTCGTTAGCTCTTCACTTAATAGAGACAGAAACGCTCCATTCACTCGCCTGTGCAAACCGAATACACATTGACTTACACACTATACAGTTTGAATACGGCTGGAAGATTTTCAAACGGAGAAAACCTTGGACCCTGAATTACCTGAAAAAGGAGCATTAAAAGGAATAACAGTCAAATTGGTAAGTTGAACATGTTCGTTTAAGTATAGAGCCTAGGCCTAATCTATTTAATTTACACAAATATTTTTAAAAATCGTAATATTCACATTTTAACAACGACATGCCTACTGTCTCTCAGCGGCCAGTGAGTTTGCACAGGCGAGTGAATGGAGCGTTTCTGTCTCTAACTTCTAAGTGAAGAGCCGACCCTATCCAAATAAGAGGCTAACGAACGAGAGACAGAATTTTCGGTCATGTCGGTCTATGAATTATAAGCTTTTTATTGGAATGTCATTTACAATTTGCTTTATATTAAAACATATATATATTTATTACAACTTTGGCTTTTAAACAGTGTGTTATTAAATCCTACGTTGTGTTTAGTGTGATGTTCATGATGTTGCATTGCTGGGGAGAATCACTTTGAACTAGTTTCATTCTTTATATTTTTGCGTCAATCACTCACTCAGTCATGTCAGTCAGAGACAGTCACTAACTCAGTCTCGGAGTCGTAATATTACTCACAGTTTCTTTGCTGGGTGGCGACACCAGCCTGGACACATCTAGGAGATTCAGTCCTGGTTGCTGCAACAAAAGCACGACCAATCTTTGCCAAAGAACCAGCCATTTTCACGTTTTTCTGAAGTTTAGAATCGTAGAACGTGCAGTGGAAAAGCGGAGGAATGAAGGACAACCGGTACAAAGTTCATGCGGTGCGGCGGCGTACTACACGTACTATACGGCCTTTAATTTCGCGTGGGTCACGTCAGCAAATTGTCAAAGCACTGTTGTTGTACACTCTTATCGATTTTCACGTGGTACCCACGCCGCTTTTTAATCTAGAAACCGTATATTACCGGCCGGCATCCGCGCGTGCTGCAAAAGGAAACGTACAGAAAAGGTCATAGGGGTACACGATCTGCACCCCAAGGCCCATACTGCACCCCTTCAACTACCAGTAGGTCTTTGCTTATTATATCAAAATTATGGTCGGCAAACTTTTAAATGTATTTTCCTGCACGTGGTATATTTTTAACTGATTGAGAGACGACGCAACTGACTTCTGCATGGCATTAATTATATAGCCGCCCGGGATAGCCGCATTTGACAGATGTAGGCCTATACCTCCTTGCCTATACTAACGGGGAGAAAAGGAACTTAGGGGAAAGAGAAAGAGAGGGAAAGCAGTTCGGTATAAAGATTCAACTGAGAAACGTTAGAGAGGGACAGGGGGAAAGAAACACGAAAGAGAAAAATATCGTGCTGGTTTGAAACAGGAGCACCCGGCAACCCATAGGATAAACATAGCTTGACCCCCCCCCCCCCCCCCCCCCAATAAAAAAAGCCACAGATAATGATTACTTAATGTAATGCTTTATATAAACAGTATGGCCCTAGGATGGACTCGTTAATGGCTCATTAATAATTAAACAACAAACACATTTGTTTTTAAGTTACGAACGTAGAATCGGGTGAATGAGTTTTTGTTACGTAATGCATTGCATTCACGGAGTCATATTTTTTGTTGAGTTTTAATTCATTGATTAAATCACTTTGTAAAGCTCTTTGATCAGTTATAAATTGGATATTGCGCTATAGTAAAAACAAAAAATATATATTATTATTATTATTATCATTATTATTATTATTATAGTGATATAGTGAGATCGCGATGACGGTTAAACAGAAATCACCTGGTATTGCATTTTTAGGGGTAATGAATGCAGTAAAATTCTGTCATTTTCTTCTATTTCACCACCGACAGACTTGCCAAAAATTGACTCCGTTAACCCAGTAGAAAGTCGATAATGAGACAATTTGCCGAAGTAATGGTGTTTTGTTCAAGATTGGAAGGGGTAATCTTGTAGTGGCTATAGAAAAGGCAAGGTTGGAGATCGATAGTCTGAAGCTGAGAGCGGCGCTGAAACGGACGCGTACGCGCACGTTGGGTCAATTGATCTACCCGGTATTTTTCGTTGGCTTCGTGGGGACTTCAAACACCCCTACCCCTGCCAAATTTAGGAAAAGTGCCTTAATTTTGATCCGGAGGCGTTATCAGTATTGTCTTTTGATCGTCAAACATTTCTACAAGGTATGTATGGCCAAGGATTTAATAGATATGTCTCAAAATTAACACCATATTTGTGCAAAGTGTGGAGTGCAGAGCCAGTGACACTGCAGTGTGAATAACGAGTCGGAGTTTCTGTCGCGGACTCGATTCCGACTCGTCGATGAGGAGATGAGTGCATGATTGGCAATGTGAATACTTGATCATCATCATTGTTCATCATGTTCATGTTGTTGCGGGAGCTTGTCTGAAAAATCCCTGGAAAACTCAGACGTCCTTTGTAATTTCGTAGAATGCTGCTGTTAAATGGTATTTTAATAATTTGGTTTTCTATAAGGTAAAGATCATGTAATGAATGCATGATTTAAATTTTTATGGATGGAGAAGAACTAGAAAAGGCCTAGATCTAGGCCTACTAGAAACTAGAATAAAAATGGTGACTTGCAGTTGGACAAGAGACAGTCACTGTTGCCTTGGGTCAAAGACCAGAGGGTCCGAGATCAAGATCAGACAGTCCGAGATCCAGATCAAGATCAAGATCCGTAGCTCAAGATCGAGATTAGAACATCTGAGATCAAGATCAAGATCGAGGTTACCAATTCCGATCTCGAGATCAAGATCGATCTTGAAGGAGTTGAGCATGTTGAGGTACCCAACGGCAGCACCGAGTCGTGTTTTCGCCGATTGGTGAACGATTTTAAAAGCTTTTTCGTTTGATAATTTATGTGATAACAATGTTATCTCGAGCGAAAATTCCGAGAACAGAAGCTCCGAGATCAAGACCAACACCTTCGAGATCGACATGATCGAGATCAAGAACAAGATCGAGGTTACTGATGCCGATCTTGAGACAGGTCTCGAGATCAAGATCGATCTCGAGGTACCCAACACTGACATGAGTCAATGAGTCAGTTTAATACGTAAAGGGGAAGTCAGCCTGATATTATGTTGGTTTTAAAAGAAGCAGGAAAAATTAAAGAAACAGGTCAATGAAAGCTTGAGCAAAATCCATTAAATAAGAAAGTTATGAATTTTTGGAGTTGTAATCAAACACAAATTGGCAACTCTGTGACCTCTCCCATTTGCCGTGTAATGAAAAGAGTAATTTCCATTTTCTCTAAAGAATTATCATACATGCACCGTAGATATAATCATTTCACTTTAAAAGCTTTTGTACACAAAACCTGTAAAATACAAATCTATTCCCTCACCAAAAACAATAAAAAAAGAAAAATTGTTTTTTTTTTTGTGTGTACTTGAAAGGAAATGGGGGAGTAGACCAAAAGCTTCAGTCTCTCTGTATCGTCGGTTGTTCTGCTGAGACTCCGTCTTGCTCCACTAGACCTCCGTACATAGAACAGACGGTTACTTCTGTCTAATGGGAGAGGAGCTCGCAAGATACGTCACGGAGTTGCCAATTTGTGTTTGATCAATTACAACTTCAAAAATTTATAACTTATTTCTTATTGAATTTTGCTCAAACTTTCAATGATCTGTTTCTTTATTTTTTCTGAATTTTTTTTTTTTAAAGGGTGACTAAAATAGAAAATTAATTGCCCATTTTTCCTAGGAAGGAGCCAAAAATATATATCACACAATATGCAATCAGTCGTATTCCATAATCGTTTGAAAAGTACATTTTTCCTGATTTACAGAGTCATAAGCCCCGCCCCTAAAATAACCCAACGAAGCAACATCGTGATCATGTGATCTGTGATGTACGAGAAGTAAAGGAAAATATTCCACCAACCTATATACCGTGCGCGCCCGCAGGCCCGGCAGGCCCAGCCCGGAACGGGACCGAGCATGATATTCACCGCATCAACCATTTCCATTGCATATTATTGTGTGTTTATAATTCCTCACAATAACTTTGATTTTGGGGCACAGTTTCATCAATAAAGCCACATTGTCTCCAGCAGCTGCAGCAGCTTCACCTGCGGCTCCTTCCCTCGCGGTCCCTTCACCAGGCCCCAGACGCGTCTTCTGCGAGGGGTTCAAACATGTATGGTCGAATTCCCCTTGCCACTTGAGCTTCTTCGCCTTCGGGATCTGATAAACCATCTGATAAATCAGAGTTCGTATCTGGCTCAAAAAAGTCCTCCAACGCGGACTTGCGGTCACTATCCATCTCTCTAAGTTACTTAAAGAATTCAGCCAAAATCTAAGTCAGTACTACCGTAGTACATGTATGTAAAGCAAAGTAAAAAAAAGCCAAAAGTGAAATAAACAAAACAAAAGCGTTCACCAGTTGATAAATACAAGGGGAACATATTTGCCGTACTAAAGATGTGTAGTACATTGCACAGGCGCATATAACGGCTGTGTACGCGTTTAAGACCAAAGCAAAACTTTCGATCGGCAAGCTCAGATAGATGAGAACATTGTTCAAAGAAAGGTTAACAAACAAAACAAGAGGGCTCTGTATATTTGGTGTTTGCTGATCTTGTAGAAAATATATTGATAATGATTATTCACTCCTAAGACTATATTGATTAATTTTCTTTTTTCGTAAATTGTCCGTTGAACAGAGGGGTCAAATACGGCATTATGTGTACATTGTTATATGCTGCAGCCTGCAGATCTTGTGCCTCTTACTCTTCATACGTCACTTGGGGGTGTGACGTCATGTAGCCAATCAGCTCACGATTTTTAAGGAACAGTCCCAAAACCTACTTTTCCCCCTTTTTCCCCAAAATGAGACCTAATTTTGACAATCAATTGCCAGATTCGTGATTGGAAGGCTAAAATACATCGAAACAGCACCTTTTTTCTCTCTAATTTAGTCACCCTATAAATGAACTTAATATCAGGGTCGACTTTCCTTTTAAAGCTGCCCGTAAATGTGCACAGAGACTCTTCTGCATTAATTTTTCTTATAATGTATTGTTTACACTTACACTTCACAACACACTTGTACATTTTTTTTTTTCAGGCCAATAGAGTAACTTTAAACCACCCCCCCCCCCCCCCCCCCCCCTGGCTGCCAAGTAAAAATTTAATGTGCATTGAAAAACGTTATCATAATATGTCCAGACCCACACAGTATGTTCCTATAGCACAGGACTGCTTTTTATGGTCTCCATTGCATTAGTAGATGCCAGGAAAACATCACTTACGGGGGTTCAAAATAGCGAAAAAAATCGCTCGCCGCTATGCGGCTCACGGACATCGCCGCTTCGCGGCTTGTGGAGGGAAACTAGACCCCCCATAACCCCCCCCCCCCCCACTGAGCGAATTTTGCAGGTAGCTGGCGAGACCAACAAAATACGGGTCTTTCCAAAAGTTGACAAACCTTCACTTGTGTGCCCCCTCTTTTCCTCAATCCTGGTCAAACCACCCCCTTGGAAAAAAGCTAGATCCGCCCCTGATTCCTTCTTAAAGTGAATGCATATTAATGAAACGGATATCCAGTGAAAATATATTTCTAGATCAGAGTGACATATAATAAAGGTGTTGTTTAAGGTGCTATTTAACTCTTGAAAAAAAATGGTCTGAAAGGTCATTGGAAGCTAGATTATGTGGACTGTGACAATGTTATGTCATTTGTTCAAATGGAAATACATGTAGGAAACGGAAAGTGTTGTCTGCCTGGATAAGCTATTTCATACAACACAGGGTTATGGCATTCACAAAAGTGTAGATACATGTACATGTAAATTACAGTTGAAACAAGATAAACAGAGAAGATATATTTTATATGTATTTCATTTACTTGATATGAATATGACAAAGGATAACAGTAAAAATAAATTCCTTTTTACGAAAGTGCAGTCAATCCTTGTTATACTACATTCATGGCCCCATTGCATAAAACTTACCATTAACTTTGCCATCAATGGTAACTCCCATGTAAACCTTGATTTTGATTGGCTGTTGAGTGATGTTACCACAGTAGTTACCACTGATAGCAGAGTTACCATTTATGCAACGGGGGCCCTGAATCATGTTTGCAAAAATCACCTTGTTCCATTCGTCAAAGGTGCTAGCACTTAATATGTACATAAATTCTACTACATAAAAGTTGGTTAGACATTTCAAAACTTGGCTTGAATTTCACTTTTATTCTAGCTCAAAGCTAAAACCTCATGCCTCAATTCATTCTCCAGTTCAAGATATTTACGTGTATATTCTGTCATTTAATATAATTTTCTATTGGATTCCTGTTGCAACAATTCACTTTTGGTGTCAAATTATTGAATTTCTCTGGTTATTCTTCCTTCTCAAACATGTATAGTCACATGACTCATGGTCGGGATTGCGAGTCACATGAGTCACGTGACAATACGTGTTTGAGAAGGAAGGATATTCAGAGAAAATCAATATTTTGACACCAAAACCAACTGTCATAAACAGGAATCCAACAAGAAATCAAATGAAATAAAAGAATACAAATGTCTTTTACTGGAGATTGAATTGTGGCATGAGTTTTAAGCTTTGAGCTACAATTAAAGTGAAAATTAAGTCACTTTTTTTGAAGTGTCTAACCAACTTTTACATGGCCAAGTTTATGTTCAAATTAAATGCAAGACTCCAACTGGGCATTGTGGCATGCGCCTGTAATCCAGCTACCAGTGGAAGTTATAAACTGATTCAGCGGACCCAGGTTCGAGACTGAGTCACGTCTTTCGGATGGTGACGTTAAAGGTCGGTCCCAGACGTAAATAATCATATCTGATTGATACACGTATGTAAAAACCCAATTACACACACACAATTACACACAACGTACCGCACTTAAAATTAGCAAGTCAAATGGACATGCTGAACCTTATGGAAAATATTCTTGTTTCATCAATTTATCAGGGCACTGGTGTTCGACCGGAGCAAAGCTGTTGATCCAAGCCGTTGATCCCTGGTTCACAAAATAACCAATATGACTCGGGCTATTCATTTTCAAGTTACTCAAGTGTACATGAAAATAATTGTATATTGTCTGGTTTGGAATCATAAAAGTGATAAGGAATCTACATGTACATGTAGCTGAAAATGCACTACCCACAGATACACATATAAGGGACTACTTACACAGTAGTCATCAAAATTTTGTTATAAGTTTTCAGCTAATTTTTAGTCATATTTGGAATATGGGGGCACTTCAGGAGCAATCCTTTTAATGTGATATTGCTGCTTTGATATTCTTCTTCATTTTCATAAAATCCATGAGAAAACTTACATATTATTTTTCATCTTTACCAGAAATCAACCTCCTCTTTAATTTTTTCAATTTTCTGTCTTTTGCATTTTATTCATGCAGACATCATGTTTCGCTTCATGCAGTCTGCCTGTCATGTGGACAGGGTGGCCCTGAAGAAGACTTACACAGTCTCCAAGCTACGCTTTCGTGGGCTCAAAACATCCTTCATCAGAAGGGCAGAGGCAGAGGCTCCACCAGGTGGTATTCCTTATAGCGAACTCAAGATTGGTATACCAAAGGAGACCTTCCTTAATGAGCGCAGGGTAGCAGCTGCCCCCATCGCTGTAAAGAATCTGGTGAAGGAAGGCTACAGTGTGGTTGTTGAGGATGGTGCAGGGTCCAAAGCTAATTTCAGAAATCAAGATTACGAAGAAGCTGGTGCAAAGATTGTGAGCAGAGATGATGCTTTCAAGTCAGATCTGGTTTTGAAAGTACGTGCTCCTAGCATGGAAGAAGTAGGTCTTCTCAAAGATCGCACAAATCTCATCAGTTTCTTGTACCCAGCTCAAAACAAAGAGTTGCTAGACAAGTTGGCAGAAAAGCAGGCTACAGTATATGCCATGGACTGTGTTCCTAGGATAAGCAGAGCCCAAGTGTTTGATGCTCTAAGTTCCATGGCAAATATTGCAGGCTACAAAGCTGTTGTGGAAGCAGCTAATAACTTTGGCAGGTTCTTCACAGGCCAGATCACTGCTGCTGGAAAGATCCCACCTGCAAAAGCTCTCGTCATCGGAGGAGGTGTTGCTGGACTGTCGGCAATGGGCACGGCAAAGAATATGGGGGCTATTGTTAGAGGCTTTGATACAAGAGCTGCTGTCAAAGAACAGGTGCAGTCACTGGGAGCCGAGTTCTTGGAGCTGAAGTTTGAGGAATCAGGAGAAGGAGCTGGTGGATATGCAAAGGAAATGTCTCCAGAGTTCATCAAGGCAGAAATGGAACTGTTTGCTAAGCAATGCAAAGAAATCGACATCCTCGTTACAACTGCCTTAATTCCAGGTAGGCCTGCACCAAAGCTCATCTCCAAAGAGATGATTGAATCCATGAAGGAGGGATCTGTTGTTGTTGACTTGGCTGCAGAGGCAGGAGGCAACATTGAAACAACAAAACCAAATGAGCTCTATAGTTACAAGGGTGTTACTCACATTGGCTATACAGACCTACCCAGTCGCCTTCCAACCCAATCCAGCACCTTGTACGGCAATAATATCTCGAAGTTCCTTCTTTCTCTCGGACCTAAAGGGTACTACCACATTGACCTAGAAGATGAAGTTACCCGAGGCTCTATCATCCTAAATGAAGGAAAGCTTCTTTGGCCACCCCCACCACCAAAAGAAGTACCAGCTCCTCCACCACCACCACCCAAGCCAGTAGCAGTCGAGGCACCACCACCAAACCCCTTCCAAGAAACCCTTAGAAGTTCCCTGATGTACACCGCAGGATTAGGATCTCTGTACGGCTTTGGAGTTTTGTCTCCAACTGCTGCTTTCAACACCATGCTTACAACGTTCTCTCTGGCTGGAATTGTTGGCTACCACACAGTTTGGGGAGTAACACCTGCCCTTCACTCACCCCTGATGTCAGTGACAAATGCCATATCTGGCATCACAGCTGTAGGAGGTCTTGTATGCATGAGTGGAGGTTATTATCCTGACACCACACCTGCCACTCTTGCTGCAATTGCTGCCTTCATCTCATCCATCAACATCTTTGGAGGCTTCCTTGTCACCCAGAGGATGTTGGATATGTTCCGTCGTCCAGATGATCCACCAGAATACAACTATCTGTACCTTCTGCCTGGTGCCATTGGCATTGGATCCTACTTGGGAGCTGAAATGACCGGCTATTCCATGCAGGAGATTGCTTACCTTGCTGGTTCTCTTTGCTGTGTTGGTGCTTTGAGTGGACTGTCATCGCAAGCAACAAGTAGAGTTGGTAATGCTCTAGGCATGATTGGTGTATCAACAGGTATGATTGCCACACTAGTTGGGCTCAAGGCTACCCCAGAGCTGTACACACAGATGGGTGCAGCCATTGGTGTAGGTGGTTTAATTGGTTCCATCATTGCCAAGCGAATGGCCATTACTGACCTACCCCAGCTTGTTGCTGCCTTCCACAGTTTTGTTGGTCTTGCTGCAGTTCTCACCTGTGTATCCACATACATGACAGAGGCTGCCCACTTTGCTGCAGATCCAGCAACAGCAGCAATGACAAAAGCTTTCCTCTTCCTTGGAACATACATTGGTGGTGTCACCTTCACAGGTTCTCTCATTGCATATGGTAAGCTTCAAGGTGTGCTCAATTCTGAACCTCTTCTTCTCCCTGGACGTAATGCCCTCAACATGGGACTCATGGCTGCAAACATTGGTGCCATGGCATACTACATGACAAACCCAGGTTACACTATGGATATGAGCTGCTTGACTGCAACCAGTGTTCTGTCCTCGGTTATGGGAGTCACCCTGACAGCAGCCATCGGTGGCGCTGACATGCCTGTCGTCATCACTGTACTGAACAGCTACAGTGGCTGGGCCCTATGTGCAGAAGGCTTCATGTTGAACAACAACCTCATGACCATCGTTGGTGCCATGATTGGGTCTTCTGGAGCCATCCTGTCATACATCATGTGCAAAGCTATGAACCGTTCTCTGACCAATGTCATCTTTGGTGGCTATGGAACCTTGACCACAGCTGGCGGCAAACCAATGGAAATCACAGGCACCCACACTGAAGTCAATGTCGAAAGCACAGTTGACATGATTGACGAAGCCGACAACATCATCATTGTCCCTGGCTACGGTCTCTGTGTTGCAAAGGCTCAGTACCCAATTGCTGAAATGGTAGATGTGCTCAACAAGCGTGGAAAGAATGTCCGTTTTGGTATCCATCCTGTCGCTGGTCGCATGCCCGGTCAGCTGAATGTACTTCTGGCTGAAGCTGGTGTACCTTATGATGTTGTGCTGGAGATGGATGAAATCAATGATGATTTCCCTACCAACGACCTTGTTCTCGTCATCGGTGCCAATGACACAGTCAATTCTGCTGCCGAAGAGGATCCTAACTCCATCATCGCTGGCATGCCAGTACTGAGGGTATGGCAGTCCAAGCAAGTGGTTGTCATGAAGAGGTCTCTAGGAGTTGGCTATGCTGCAGTAGACAACCCTATCTTCTTTAAGCAAAACACTGGCATGTTGCTAGGAGATGCCAAGAAGACCTGCGATGCTCTACTAGCAAGATTGAAGACGGTATATGAATCATGAGTAATGTAAAATTTACGTGCCTAGAGTGTTTATGACTTACCTCAGTGTATAGGCTTGTGGTATGAGAATGAGATGAAATATTCCCCCCAAAATATAATCATGACATTGAATAATTTATTAGAAGCTCTCCAGTTGTTAATTATGATCATGTCTGGGCAATGTTGCATGTAAGCTGTTAATGAATTTATCAATCATGAATTGTAATTTCTAATGACAATGAATTTATAATCTGTAATCACCTTCGATTTTAGGTAAAAGGGCAAATTTTGGTCTAATTTAAATGTCCACTTAATGCAAACCATAACAAAAACTGATAGCAAATCATTGTCAGGAATTCATGAAAGTAATATTTATAGTCAATCATTTCTATAATTCTGGTAGGATGAACAACTGACAAGTCACTTTTGACCATGCAACATTTTGTTTCTTTAATTACTTTGATTTTTTTTTCTTCTTCTTTATAACTATTGTCTGTGTTTGCTGCATCAAGGTGTGATTATGTCCAAATACAGGATGCAGCCGATATATTAATATTTATTTGATTGACCTATTTTTCATCCTCTTTCTTTCAAATGATATTCAGGTGCAAGATTATTAATGAATTAGACAAGAAGGAAAGTAGCTTTTCATCAAAGAAAGCACAGATGATGAAAGGATAGTGAAGGTCAGACTTTGAAAGATTCAAGAAAAAGTGATTTTTAGAGGAGTAGACTGTGAGGGACCATTTTGCAAGATTTAACAATTCTAATAAGGTCTTTTAAGCTGTAGTCAGTTTTACCAATATCCTTCTTTACCTTTAAATTAAAAGTAAAACGTCAATACATTGTAGATGGAAAGTACTGATTCAAATGTATATCATGAATATTAATTATAACTACTAATTGATAATTCACAGATTAAAAGGACATATTTTTAATTCCTTAAGATACCAGAGCAGCTCCCGCTTTTCAGAAGCAATCTAGAGACTAGGGACTAATTGCAATGTGTATGACATAAGAATTAGGTTTACATTATTTTTGATTACCGGTAACTTGAATACACATTCAGAAGTTATTATTACTGAAAGAGAACTGTTAATTTTGCTTGCATACCTGTATTGGTCAGGTTTTTGTGTGCTTAGTAATTGGATTCATTCACAGAAAAGGTCACAAGGTACAGGTTGTTATGATATCCAGATTGTTGTGAATTAATCAACTAGTTTATGTTAATACATGTACTTAATAGGATATATTTACTATGTTTTTATGCTTGCTTCTCCACAGGTGCATTTTTGTAAAGCATTCATCAATCATGAAACATCAAAGTAATTATATCCATAGTAACACATGAAATCAGATTGAGAAATCTGATTTCATGTGGGAATTGATGACCACCTCCATATAGGAAATTTATTTCTTACAAACCCCTTATATACCACAACTTTTTAATATCAAACACCTTGTTAAACACATTGGCTCCTGAGCCTGAGACAGCTAGATTGGAAATGTGTGTTGAAGAAAGGGAAATTGTTTACATTGGGTCAGTGCAACTTTGAAAGTCATATTCAATGTTGTAGACTACTTGGATGCTTGACACATTTATGTAAATTATGTGTATAAGTGACATATGTTCTTCCATATTTTATGTGACTGTAATTGGATACAAATCAATGTTTCATAATTTCCTGTGAGTGATGTTTCATTATTTTCATTAACAGTTTTTCCCCAATGCTGGATATGATTTTGCTCTGTACTGTTCTAGAGCTATAATCCAATAATTTTTTCCTTTTTTTCACAAAACTTTTTTTTTTTTTTGCATATTGTTTATAAATAGTTGAGATTATTTCCTTCTGATTGTATTTTGTCGCGGAGAAAGAAAGTCATGGATGTTCAAAACAAGACAATGTAATACTTTTGCTGTGATTGTGATATCTGTAAACCTTTTTGTTTTTAATTGACCTTGAGAATTCTTTTTTATTTCCTTTATCAGCAAAATCATAAAGATATATTGAGAATATCCGTCTAGGTAGAAATAGACTACAACCTCCTGTGTTTTCTGTTGCAACAGAAAAGTATAACAATATATCTACAATCCTCAAAGAATGTGTTGCTACAAATCTGTGTAAGCATTTTTATTTAAGGGATCATGTTTGATTGCATTTGTCTGTATTGATTATGATTTCCATGTGGAATGTACATGTACGTCTGATCGATATTGTCTTTTTCTGTTGAAGGGAAACTGTGTAAATTAACTCTGCAGTTTTATTTGAAGAAATTTAAAGATTTCTATCCATTTTCAAGATGGTGGATTTTGGGGGATGTTCCTTTTCATGGGGCAGATAGGTATGTTTATAAGAATATATTGTATTCATGTAGGCCTATACATGAACATTTACTTTGGATATTTAGGAGTTACATCCTTGCAAAAATTTCCCCAAAGTGACAGGAAAGCTATTTTCATCTGTATGAAGTATGTAATACTTGATGACGGACCCATGAATTTCTAGAAGAGGATAACAGAAAATTGTATCATGCAAAAAAAAAAAAAAATCAAAGCTTTAATATTTGTATGTGAGTATTTGTGTCCAGTGTTGGACCAATCTCTACTTCTCTGAATCAGAGTCTGAAGACTGAATTGTTACGACTTATTTTTCAGAGCTGAAAATGTGAGAGTTATGGAGTGCAGAGTGCCGAAATAAAACAGATATATGAAGATAAAATGTACTTGCCATGTCAAATGATATTTTGTGGTGTTTTTCAATGCTGTTCAAGTTGGAGATGATTATTTTGGAATTGCATGAAGAAGCTTTGGGAAAATGTACGTACTACAGCTTATGTTGATGCTACAATGAAGATTTTGCGTGTACATGTACCGGTACATGTATTATTGATTTTCCAAATATTTTTTGTTTAATGTGAATACATACTTACTTTTATGAAACGTACAGCTCTTTAGGCAGTATGCTTTCCAAGCTGTGTTTTGGTCAAAATGGAAAGGAAGGTTTCTGATAACAGATTTTTTGTTTTTGTTTGGTCTAATGTTCATACACTAATAAAAATACACATTTCCATCCAAAGAATTATTTGTTAATACAAGGACTAAACATACCTCTATTTACCGTAATTTAGTGTTCAAGTAATGAATTTAGTACTGCAAATTATACAATACGTGTGAATTTGTTCATATGTTTTCTAATAATATCTGCCATAATTGCATGCACCTAGTTTTGTAGAAGATTTCTGAAATCAATAATACATGTGCAAGTTATTTGGTGATGTGTATGTTGCTGCAACATGTATGCCTATAGAGAGTTCCCTCAAGCAGCCATGCTGGAGGACGTAACAATAAAAACCTGTACACTAGACCATGACAACAATGGCTTTTCATAATCTCATGCACATGTTTTTATTGTTGTGTCCTCCAGCATGGCTGCCATGAGAACCCTCTATTTGTTTCATTTACTATAGAGTACCGAAGTGTGACGTCATCAAATTTTGATTTTTGTATTTCAGTATTTTTAGGACCATATTTAGGTAGAGCATGATGGAAAACGTTCACACATCAAATTTGACATGAATCAGTTCATGGTGGCCCAAGGTATGGCTATATGAATATCTAATTAGCCCCATTGAAGTCAGTGTAAATTGGCCTGTTAACAGTTTAGAACCAGGCCAATTTAACACTGACTTCAATGGGGCTAAGGAGGTATTCATGCGGCCATATCTCGGGGCCCAATGAGCCAATTGCCATAAAATTTGGGCTCTGGATGTTTTTCACCATGTTCCTTTGAGATATGGTATAAAAAATGTCAAAATGAAAAAATAGCTTTTTGTGACGTCACCACTTCGGTACTCTATATCTTATATTATTTCCTTTCTCTGCTTTTTTTTGTTCAGTAGCTGTAGGAGCTTTCATACATCAGTCTGTTCAAATAATGATTGCAGTTGCAGAGATGTGAAATAGTGTGAAACGATCAAATTTTCTTAGATTTCTTGGAATTTCTTTGTATTATTGTGCTTGGGTGATTTTAATTTGGGCAATATTGATAAAAATTTGTGAAGTGAATGGAATGAGAAGATACATATACATTTAACTTTGCATAAGTCGAATCTGTTGGGACCACAAAAAATAGTTCGACCTATGCAATATACTTAGGAAATGTAAATAACACATATTTTGCATAGTTTGTTCAAAAAAATTGATTCGAGTTAAGGAAAATTTGACTTAGGCGACTTCGAGTTATGCAAGGTTAACTGTACTTTGATTGACTGATCGTGCATGATTTCATTTGAGTAGTCAATATTGAGGATATTACATGTCTAAAACCACAAACCGATTTTGTTAAATATTTGCTGTGCTGTCTTTCCTGTTATTTCCAACCATCTTCTTTTGCTTCTGTTCTTCCTAGGCCGAGTGACGAATTTATATTCCTTTGGCCTCTCGGTTTTCTTCTTCTGTTCTGTCATCTAATTATTTGTCCCCTGCTGTCATTTCATTCTTAGATTATCAACTGAATTAGCCACTCTCTAGCTCTCTTACTCATTAATGTGCTGACTTGAGTCTGAAACTAATCATTGGCCGTAACTCGACCTAAAATAGAGCTTTCAAATAGAGGATTTTATACATGTATACCCATTTTTGGAGAGGGTACATCTGGATTTCTTATGTTTGGTGGTTTAAGCCTGTACCCCCCCCCCCCCTCCTAAATAGAATAGAATAGAACATCCTAGATTACAAAAGAAAATTTCACTTTTTCAATAAAAAATGATGTGCCCCTTCCTGATTCTTCATACCAGTAAAAGGCCGACTGCTTCGCCTTAGGCTGCCTCCCCTAATGACAATGACTTACTTTTGTATTTCATTTTCCACATAATCGAGTAGGCCTGCTGTTTTATTCTTTTTGGGTTTTTTCTATCCTCCTTTTTCTTGTTCTTTTTATCTCTCTCTCTCTCTCTTCTCTCTCTCTCTCTCTCTCTCTCTCTCTATCACTCGATCTTTGTTAGCAATTAAGGATCAAATACATGTAGAAAATTAGGCGCTTATATAAGACCCAGAAAAACAGTTGAGAACTATATCCTGGAAAACCCAAATCATCATAATGTTGGTGATAAGGGCGAACAACATTCTTGTTTTCATTATTAATACGCAAAGCTTGCCCTAACAAGAACATTTTCGGACTTGTGTCTCCCACTCCCTCCCCCAGCCGGAGGATCCTGAATTCACTAATGGGCTGTTCGGGGGTTGTTACACAGGCCACCCCCATAATCTTGTAAGGATTTTTTTTTTTAAAGAAAGAAAGAAAAAGAGGTTAGGCCTCTAAAATATATCTTAGCCGCATTCAAAGAATGACCTTTCACATACCGGTAGTGATATCATATGCAGCAGGTATTTGATTACATTATTGCTTATTATAATGGTTTTCTACCTGTGTTTTATGTTGAATTCGATACAAAAACGTAAAGACATGTAATGGTGAAAATTGAGGAACTATAGATTTCATACAATTAATACTAATAATATTCAGTGGCTTTTCTTTTGTGGGACACAAGGGTATATCGCATGAGCTATGAGTATATTTCACGAGTTGGCACGACGAGTGAAATATTTTCAAAGCGCCTGAATAAACCCATGGCTACGTGCCTGCTATCAAATGATTTTACCAATTGAGGGCCTACTCGTACTATTCATCTCGATCCATGCAGTGGGGGGTTCATTTATATGAACAGCATAATCCTGTGCTGTTTATCCATTACACCCCCCCCCCCCCCCCCCCCCCCCCCCTCCTTGCCTTCAATCGGTAGGTGGAGTCTACATGCTGGATACTCATGAATATGCATGATTCTGGCTGTCCATCAAGCAAAAACCCAATGGCCAGCTGTTGGTCACATGACCACAACATATCGTTGTTATATCTCTGCTTTTACAAACTCGTAGACGTAGTCGACGGAGCGCAAGCTGGCACACCTTTCTGGAGAGAAATGAGAAGAAAATTAGTTTTGATCGGATATTTGACAGTGATAAATTGGATTCCCACTTCATGAAGTAACGGAAATTGACAAATTTCTCAAGAATAAGAGAAATGAAAGAGAAAACATGAAGTCGTCAGTTGGTAAGTTGGCGCGTAGAGGAGTGTTTATGTTTTTCATACCATGTCTATGGACGAAAGAGCCCGGCGCAGAGCGGGCTGCCGCGCGACCCGAATAGGCATTGTGCGAGTGTGAATAGCATTGTGTGTTACACTAGTTTTGTATACCCTTCGACTCTGTACATTTTGCGGGAGATTAGCCGCCGAGTTCCGCCCTGTTCGCCCTAAGTATTGCATCAGATAAATCGCACTGGAGAAAAGTGATTATGAGGAACATTTAGATGGGTTTTTTTTTTCTTCTTTTTTTCTCATGATTTTGTTGTATGACTATATGCTGGTAATTTTTGGTATAACTTTATAATACGGTCTCTTCTGTAGTCAGTGGTCAAGTTCAAATCCGAATGCTGTGAGTGTGATTTGTAATTATTTAAATAATTAATACTCTACTCTAGTTTAGATATATTTTCATTCTTGTCTGACTCCAAACTCCAAAGTACTCTACCAGTATTCCAGATTTATACTACATGTAGTCGTCTGATTTTTGTAAGAGTGGAGCCTGGAGGTTGTGAACGCGAGTTCCAATTTTACTAAAAGTCACAAAGTCCAACGGGATATTAAACTTTAAAGTGGTTTTAATAGACGAAGAAAATGAGAGAAACAGATTTACTGATCAGTGCAAGTTTGAGTTTGATTAAGAATAAGAGAGTTTAAGAGAATTTGAAAAGTTGTAATCGATCAAACACGAATTGGTAACTTTGTGATGTGTCTTTTGAGGTCCTTTCCCATATTTGCTCTGAAAATTTCATAAATTGCCATTTTCTTTAAAGAAAATGTTTAATCATACGTTAAACTTATATGCAGCCTAGGTATAATCAGGGAGGTGGAAGAGATCTTCCATAATCATTGCACATGCATGTACTGTATGTTTTACACAACCACTGTATGAAACAAATCTATTCATTCATTAGTTACTAAGAAAATGGAAATTTATGAAATTTTCAGTACAGAGCATATATGTAGGTATGTGAAATGAAAATTTCAAATTGATTAATTCTTGACAAATTTGGTATCAACAGAAAGGTCTAGAAAAGAGAAATGCAGTAGTTTTTGAATTATTCAAATTGGATGGATATTTAAGAAATTAGGGCACTTTACATATCGCAAAACACTGGTTTTTTTGGTCCCGCGAATTGTACAGTAATTCAATACGGCAAATAAAAATGTTGTGACCAATATACATCCCAAACGACCTTAAAAATTACCTAACTTCATCCTATCCTGAAAAGTTTGGTACCCCTGGTCAGCTTATTAGAACATGAATTTGTCAACAAAAACAGAACAGCATTTCACTAACACACTTCATATTTCTGATAATTACCTTAATATGGGATATTGCCATAATATTTTGATGAAGAAAAACAATTGTCTATTAATGAAATTTAGCATCGAAATCTCATCACTTTTGTATATCCATCGTCAAAATTCACATGCTAACGCCAACGGGTTAACCCACGGATCTCCGCCGCCGCTGCCGGCGGAAGCCGACGCTGCTTCGCGGTGGAGTGAGCTAACGTGTATACATAGTTCTGACATGGAAAATTTCGCAAAGTAAAAAAATTATTTCGCAACGATAAATTTCCATTAAACTTTTTTAATGTGTTAAATATGAATGAAAATGAATTTGTAAATAATTGAAATCAATTAAATTTCTTACCTTCATGAAAAATAATGATGATTATGATGACTCAAAATTATCGGGGTAGTTCAGGCCCATGTGAAACAACGTCTGGAAATCCTTTTGACAAAATTTTTTTTTCACACACTAGTTCGTGGTCTCAGCTCTTCGTTGATACCCTTTTTGTGCACATTGACATGCAAATACGGGCACAGCGAAAGCTTTTGTCAGGGTACCCCTCACAGCATAACACGAAAGCTGGTAGAAAACGGAAACACAGTTTTGGAACCACTTTCGCGATGCAAGCGCACGGGCATTTCACATACCTAATATATGGGAGAGGAGATCAAAAGTCCCAGACAGAGACGCCAATTTGTGTCTGATTGATAACAACTTCAAAAAGTCACACATTTATTTATAACTTTCCTATCTTCATAAGATTCTGGCCAAACATTCACTGATCTCTCATTTTTTTGCTTTTATTTTCAACCAACCAAATGAGTAACATTAGGATGGACTTTGCCGTGGAGAGGATACATTTTGTCAAACCATTCTTTGTTACTTTGATTTCATTGGAAGGAACTTCCCATAATTTAATTACAGTGTTTAGTTGTCAAAATGACTTTTGTTTTTTGCCAAATCAGTAAACAAAATTCATGTCCCTTTTTAATGCAAGTCAAGTGCAATGAACTTGATGCCAGTGCGAATTTGCCCTTAAATACATTGTAATAATCTACATGTACTGTACATGTAGGCCTACATATAACCATGGATATGTATCCATGATCAGCAATGTGCATATTTTTACAATTGAGCAAAATATGTCTTGTAAAATGCAAATATGAATCAGGTACATGTATCTACATTTCCCTAATCGAACATACAAAAAGGCCAATGATGCATTTTTCAGTGCACCCACAGCTCACACAGATTTTTTTTTCAACATTATCGAGCAGAAGCAATGTTTGGGCCAAATTCCAGGGGAGCGTTTCATCAATTGTTTTGTCAGTGATTTTTACTGACAAATTTGCTCTCAGCCAATCAGATGCAAGGATTTCAGTAGCTTATAACAATTGTCGGTAAAAATCACTGACAAAACACTAGATGAAATGCTCCCCAGGAATTTCAATCTTTCAAACTTTGTATGGAGGTGTATCTTGGTGAAATCTGGACACCTATAATTTCTGGTGATGCTGCCCCCAGTGTTCCGTCTTTTATAGGGTAAAAGGCCATATTTTGGGGGATAGTTTGTGTGCGCTCTAGCAGTGACATTTCTCAACGGATTTTGTTCAAATTTTGCATGAAGTTGTTTCTTGGTATAAACTAGAACCCTATGGATTTTGGAGATGCTGCCTCCAGTGTTCCGTCATTTATAGGGTCAAAGGTCATATTTTGATAGATGTCTTGTGTGCACTCTTGTGTGCGCTCTGGCGGTCACATTTCTCAGCGGATTTCGTTCACATTCTGCATGAAGGTGTCTCTTGGTGTAATCTAAACACCTATAGTTTTTGGTGATGCTGCCACCAGTGTCCTGTCTTTTATAGGGTCAAAGGTCATACTTCGGGGGATGGCGTGAGTGCACTCTGCAGGCCATATTTCTGGATGGATTTCTTTCAAGTTTGTATGGAGATGTATCTTAGTAGAATCTACACATCTTTACTCTTTGGTGATGCTGCCCTCATTGTTCCATCCTTTATAGGGTCAAAGGTTATTTGTCCATTTTGTGCACTCTTCTGCATTTCTTGACGGATTTCGTTCAAATTTTGTATGGACGTGTATCTTGGTAAAGTCTACGCACCTATAGTTTTTGGTGATGCTGCCACCAGTGTCCCGTCTTTTATAGGGTCAAAGGTCATACTTTGGAGGATGGCGTGAGTGCACTCTGCATGCCACATTTCGTAATGGATTTCTTTCAAATTTTGTATGGAGATGTATCTTGGTACAATCTACAAATTTATACTTTTTAATAATGCTGCCCTCATTGTTCCATCCTCTATATGGTCAAAGGTCATGTGTCTTTTGTGTGCTCTGACTTCCACATTTCTTGACGGATTTCTTTCAAATTTTATATGGAGATGTGTCTTAGTGAAATCTACACATCTATAGTGTTTGCTGATGCTGCCCCCAGTGTTCCGCTTTTGGTTGCATGCGTTCTGGAGGACACATTTGTTGACCGATTTCTTTCAGATTTTGTATGGAGATCCATCATAGATTACTCTACTTTTTTGATAGGGTCAAAGGTCATATTTTAGTGGATATCTTGTGTGCGCTCTGAGGTCACATTTCTTGACAGATTTCTTTCGAATTTTCTATAGAGATGCATTATACTCTAATCTACACACATTATTTTGGTGATGCTGTTCTTAGTGTTGACAATAGTCCGGGCCACTGGCGGCAATCTCTATGCCATCCTTTTGTTTGAGGGAGGGGAGAAGGGAGGTTCTTTGTCCCTCCTTCGAATCGCTGCCAGTGCCGGGGATACATTCGCGTTGCGCAGCAATAGACATTTCTCGTTTCCTTGGTTATTTTGTTCCATATTAAAACACCATTGTATTTTACTGATTTCCTTGAAGTCTCATATTTTAACAAACGTAAATTATATAAATCATCTGTTCGTCTATTTAGACACGAATGTACATTTCGTATTACTTTAAAATAATTATCAAATATAGAGGGCAACAACCTATGCTCAAACATATGAAAGATTCTATTTGTAAATGTAAGTTATCCTTAACTTGTAAATTTGAAGTGGTTCTGATGGTGTTCTAGGATGAGAATTAGTAATTCTCATCCTAAACTCAAATGTAATTTTCAATAATTATGCTTAAAGTTGGGTAAAGTATAATGTTTGGTATCATAAGAAATGGAAATAAAATTCCTACAAGTTTTGTACATAATATTTTTGTGAAATAATAGATGGTTAATGAAGTGCAGACATTTAAAGAGTATGAAGAGTAAAAATTGATCACATTTTGGTATAATTTTGAAGAGAGCTAAACCCCTTGGCACAGTAATAATAATAATGATGATAATAAAACTGTTCTTGTATAGGGCGTATCGCATTATGATATAATGTCCCTATGCGCTTCCAAAGGGTTTGGATATGATTACCCTGGTTTTAGAACGAGTACCACCCCCCCCCCCCCAGGATCGCCGCCCATGCCATGATACAACAATTTTCGTGGTCATATGATGCACCACGCGGTACCCCGGTGTAGCGTTGTACCCCGGGGTACCACGTTGTGTAGCGCCATCTCACGTCCACTCGAGTACAACCCCAGAGTTATGAATGCAGTGCGTGTACGTAGTCACAATGCATGTTAACAGTGCAGTGCAGTGTTATTATGCATGGTGTGCATGCACTGTACTGCTGCTCGCGCGCTAGCTGCTAGCAGCCCTCACAAGCGCTAGTGGCTATAGCGTTAGCTCCCGCGGCTTTAGAACTTGATTTTATTTCACTTCTTCCTAAAAAACATCACTTCATCGTTACTGTATTTTAGCTGTCAAACTTTCAAACTTAGACAATGGTGGAAGGTAATGGTGGATACGGAAATTTACTGTAAGGGAAAGGACGTAAAAGACGGAAGATTCCAAGGAAAGAGAAAGTTGAAAGAGCACGATATCGTGCAATACAGAAGTTGGGGGACGAGCAGGCCGCTGATCTGTGTACATGGTAGCGGTTTTTAGGAAGGCGAGTAACGGGAGAGACAAGGAGCAGGCTGATGGTGTTATTATGACACTGCTGGCCCAATCCCTCTCTCAAATCGAAGAAATAGAAATCAATAATAGAATAATTACTCACAACAACAATGAATTTGAGAAAAATACATGACTTACAGGATGTTTCACAAGAACATGGGACACAATTGTGTTGAAAAAATCACACCAAAATAATTTCCCACTTTTTGGTAACCCAGGGTACAGCCCTAAAAAAAAAAAAAAAAAAAAAAATTGGCCAATTTTTTTTTGGTACCCCAGGGTGTACCATTCATGTCATCATATATTATACAAATAGTGAATGGCCATGAGTGCGATGGTACAAGATTTTGCACGAGGTGAAAGATAAGAGACGCTCTATTCAACGAGGCGCAGCCGAGTTGAATAGAGCGTCTCATCTTTCACCGAATGCAAAATCTTGTTCCATTGCACGAATAAAGACCATTCACTATTTGTTTTATACAACACCTCGGACGTTAACGAGCTTAAAACATTTTTTTAAGAACAGTTTTACTCGTCCAAATCGACCAGATTCAGCGATCGATAAAATGATCAGCGCGCACTGCATGCACTAAAACGAAGCAGCACACATTTATCGTTCAACTCACCAAATATTTCTAGTCTAACTCGCTGAATGATCCATGTAATATAATCCATAACGATAAGAATCGAATCTAACCAGAAACAAAGTAGAAAACAATTTCTTTCAGTATCTTCCTACTAACTAGTTACTAGTTTAGATCTAACTTAGGACTAACTTAATAAAGGTCTAACTTAGAGCTAACGTTAAAACTTAGATCTGCCTGTTGTAAATTAGAAAGTAACAGGTCCGTGGTGTGGAAATGAAAATTTTGCATGGAGCTTGTGGAAAAAGATGTGTTCTGAATATTTTAGTTAGATTCCTGTAAGATTAGTACTCTTGAGAAAGAGTAACTTTATGTCCAGTCGGCCTACTAGATTCTGGTCCGCTAACATTGATATTTTGGAAAAAAAGATTCCAAACGGCTCTTCGCAAACTTACCGGTATGGTAGGCCGACCTCTCTAGGCGTCTAGCTAGTATTGTGAGCATCGGAGTCGGACAAAAATTTATTCAATCCTGCAGTTTGATGAATTTGCAATACAAACTTTGGTCCTGCCATGATGTGAGTTTTTAACTTAAAAGTCAAAGAACAAATCCCCGGGGAACAAGTCAGATCTAACGTTAGTCTAAATACGCTATACGTAGCAGCCTAGCGAGTGCCAAACGTAACGTAAACATAATATGTACTCTCGGCGGCGCCGGACGGTGCGGCGCGCGGCGTCGTCATTCGCTAGCTATCTAGCTAGCTAGGTACGTACGTACGCAGCGCATATTTTGTGTTACATAAATAAACTGCGCCGCGCGTACCATGCTTTGTGTTTATTGTGACGTCAGAGTGCAATTTCGTTTGATCCATTTGTTCCATTGCACGGTGATGTCACCTACGTCACAATATACTGTGTACATCGTTAGTGACGTCAGCGTGCAATGGTGCAAATGGATCAAACGGAATTGCACGCCTGGAGAATGATACTGTTCAACAGTACTTTTATCGGATGTCATGTGATTAAGAATTGACCAATGGGGTTGCAAGAAACTTAGTAGGTGTTGTATAATTATTTATAACATGAAGGCTTACATGGACTATAATGTTTAGTTATGAATCTTATCATGGCTTTGTTGTACATGTAATTTGTAATATAGACCCACAAGTAATAAATCAATGCAACAGTGTCCATGATGTGTGCTAGAAGATTTGATTTACATGTATTGTAGGGCCTACATAAATTATTTACAAATCAGTCTACGGTGTACCTATCTAGGTGAATGCCAGACCCATGAAGGAATTTTACCCATGACTCACGTATGCACATGTACACGTATATATCACTGCTTTTATTATCGTGTTTTGGGAATGAGTCATAATTCTACCAAACGAGTTGTGTTTCTTTAATCCTCTGTCATATCACAAGTCAAAACCACAATAATCATGCTGAAAAGTACCTCTTATCGTAATAGATTGACCTTGTTACCTATATGCATTGTACAGTGTATCTTAAAAATACAAGTCAGCCACCACAACAACAGAGCAACAAAGAAAGGTTTTAGGCCCTTTATATTCACAAGCTTTTGCTTTTGGATAGTGCACCAATTCCCTCCCCCCTTTTTTCCAAAATTGTTTGGGAATCGTGATAATCATGAACTTTTTTTTATAACTTACATGTAGATAAATAATCATTTCCTTAGAAATAATTTAGCAATTTGCACAAGGTATGTACCATACTTTTATATCATGCATACTTTGCATATACAGTTAACAACAAAATTATTCATACCCCTTGGAAAATTCTAGTTTTTTGCATTTTTCCTAAAAATGAATGGTTAACTGAATTTAATTGCACATCACTTGAATACATTTAGTTATCATCTGCAAATGAATGCTGTTTCTGTTTTCACCTCATTTGCATAACAATAGAAAAGGTGAATTATCCAAACTGGGTGATGTTCAAAATTATTCATACCCTTGGTGATCTATTGACTTTGTCAATCAGTATGAATCCAGTCCTTGTGATTAATGCTCGTAACACTTTCTTCACACTGTCACAATGCTTCTGGAGGTCTCTACTGAGATATCAGGCCAATACCTGGTCTCCAATGGCCCAATCTCCTTGAGGATGTTGTCCACACATGCCATCACCTGGTCTTCAGGGGATTCGATGGATTTAAAGCAGATTTTGTGTTTGCAGGTGGTGTAGTTTTAGACGTCATGAGGATAGGACTATGATATTGATATTTTCGTTAATATTCCTTACATTTTAATGACAATTCTGTATCTAAGTTGAAACAAAGCACTCTTCCTGGAGAGACTTCCCTAGAGGCATTCACTGTTGCACTGTCAAGGGAAGGTATTTCCTGATACTTTTGTTCCATTATTATTAAGAATGTTTAGGGAGGCCATGGTAGTTGTCTAAAGGTTGGATGGTGCCAATTTTATCAGTTTATTCAGTTACACTGATTGACACATTTTTGATATGGACATCTGCAAGTGGGTACTCTAGTGAAGCTTAAAGTAGATATTCAAAGAAAATCACAAATATGGCAATTAATGTATCACTAGAAACCGGGAAGCTTACAGATGGCAATCTTATAAGTTTTATGTCAACTGCGTATCTGGTGATTATAAAAACAACACAAATAAAATCGCTTCTCAGCATCTGGAATATCCGAGGATTCGCCAGAAATATAGCGATGTTTTGATGTCGTCACACTCGGGATCGATCCTGCTTAAGCAGACGACGTCCTATAATGAATGAACGTAATTGCAATGCAGTTATTTATCAAATTATAAAGAGTTTCGTGTATTTAAACATGACCTTATTTCACACCATTATAAAGGGAAAGTGAAACTGTTTCTGATAGCTAAAACCGTTTGATTGTAAATACATAGGAGAAGGGTCAATGATCAATGAAATAAACCCCACTTTCAAATTGAAAAGCCCTGCGAATAATAGCTGGATGGTATTCGTTCCCTCTTGAAACGCCGAACATGCCGCGGTGCAAGCAGCTGAAAATACAATGGCGTCTTATTTTGTTTACAAGTGACTGATTCCTTTATTTTTTTAACGCTGCATTTTTCATCAAAATAATACCATACACGAAGTTAAGAGTGAGGCAACAGACTAACATTAAGACTGACGCTAGTCAAGTAAGAGAAATAAGTGAAGAGGAGATGACAAAACAGGCACTGAAAAATGTGTATAATGTTATGGGACATCGTCTGCTTAGACAGGACTCGCCCCCCTTGTGTCGTCACACATCTCAGCAGCGTTCAAGGAGCTTTTCAGCTGCTATATCGGGGGCTGTATTTTACCGTTTTATAATTGATAATAATCATTAATTCAAATGTTTCCAAGCTTTAAATTTGGATAACCTTGTTTAATTTATGCCATCTATGCAATAATAAGTATTAAGCCAATATTTAAAATCATCAACGTTCTACTTTAAAATACTGATCTTTATGTTCCAGTGCACTGTCAAACTGGTAGCATTTTGTGCACTGCAGCTGGTAACATGGAGGGCATATGGTATAAATTTGGTTTACATTCATTTTGATATCAAGGATTGTAGCTTTCATACCAAAGATACAAAGAATATACCATATGAAGATTGATATACAGTAACAGTCAATGTGGGATGTGTATGGTACTCAAAGGTTACATACTGTTATTCATGGTGACCTGACGTTAGAGTCATGCAATGACTTTAATATCACCAACATGGCCTTCCTGAGCACTCTGATTAAGAATGGGGCCAATGAATAAAGGTGAACCCTCCCACAGGCAGTGCAAAAGGGAAGGGCTCTTCAGGAATGGTGCTTTGCTTCATAAGTAGATACAGAATTTTCATTAAAATGCATGGAATAAATGACCGAAAATTTCAATATCATAGTCCTGTCATCATGAAGTCGATAACTGCATCACCTGTAGGACACGAAATCTAATGAACTCCCTGAAGGTCAGGTGAAGGCATGTGTGGACACATCCTCAAGGAGATTGAGCCATTGGAGAACAAGTACTGGCCTGATATCCCAGCAGAGACCCCTCCGGAAGCCTTGTGACGGTGTATTATAAAATAAAGTGAATTACAAGCATTAATCGCAAGGATCGGATTCATACTGATTGACAAAGTCAGTAAATCACCAAGGGTATGAATAATTTTGAACATCGCCCAGTTTGGATAACTCACCTTTTCTACTGTTATGCAAATGAGGTGAAACCGGAAACGGCATTCATTTGCAGATGATAACTAAATGTATTCAAGTGATGTGCAAGTAACTTCATTTAACCATTCATTTTTAGGAAAAATGCAAAAAACTAGAATTTTCCAAGGGGTATGAATAATTTTGTTGTTAACTGTATATATACATATATATTTCCTTTACAAAATGTAAACAAGAGTGATAAATTTATAAATTTTCTTATTGTGGTATTATTAAATCTCTCTCAAATAAAAATGAATGTGTATAACTTTTTTAAAAAGGATCTCTCTTTAAGTGCCTGACGATCAAACTGGATGTTGTTGTGTGTTTTTTTATAAAGCAAAATGACTATTGTATTTAGAACTACATTACGATATAATATAAGAAATCTACTTTTCTTGTTTTCCTCTGTATTCTGAACAGTACTAGTGCTACTGCTTTTTCTGGAAATGTACAAAATATGCATGTACACCACTGTAGGTAGGTCTATGTCGCTTTAAGTGTAACACATGTAATCTGATATGAAGAGATGTTGGCAAATTACATATTTGACAGGTTTCACATGACTCATGGTCACCTTCTCTTTCTAGTGTACTTACATGTATGGTAACAGAAACAACACAAATGGGCACACAAGTACCATGAAGCTATGCAGTTACTAAAACCACACCCTATCTACATGTACATGTATGCAGAGTGGTCAAAGCTGTAATAACAGAACTGTTATCACAGTATAGGCCGACATGTACATGTAAACTGTTACTTGTGAAAAATTGACTCGGCCTGTCTTTTTTTTAATAGGGGATAGGTTTTTCCCTTTATATGCATCTCATTTAGCCAGATATTTCAAAATAGCCCGCTTATTCTGATCACAAAATAGCCTGATAATTAAAATGTGGGAATGCAATTATCATGTTATTTCATTGCACTGCCACTGCTGTGATTGGCAAACTACATCTACATGTACATGTACATGTAGCTCAATTTATCTTCCCCAAGTCATCTTGGTCTACAACATTTAAAAATCAAATCTCCAGTACACTCCACAGTCCACACATGGTTTTAAAAAGTACATGTGGGCATTGCTTCTCTCAGGCTATCGAAGAACTCAAATTAAACCTTCCGACCTACATGTAAATGTACACGTGTACAGGTGTATATCTTTGGAAATGCTTTAAAGATAAAGTAGAGTTCTGGTCATGCAATTACATTGTGAAAGAAACTGACTGTCTCAAAGGAAATGGGAAATGTTGACCATGTCCATATATAAGAATTGTTTGATAATGTGTTGTTTTGGAATCATCAAAATAGATAAGAAATTGACACAAACCTGCTGAAAAGCCAATGTACTGCACACAGAAATGGGTATATGGGACTACACACACAGGTGGCATAAATGTTTGGCCCAAACATTTCAGCTATTTCTAGTCATATTTCGAATATACATGTAAGAGCATTTGAAGAGCAATCCTTTTCAGGGGATGTTTCTACTATGATGTTCTTCCAAACTGACATAAAAGGAATGAGAAAGCTCACAATTTATTTTTCACCTTTCCCAGAACTCAAGATTCCCTTTAATATCTGTCTACTGCTGATGAGAATGGGGGAAAATTACAAGTATGGGGCATTAGTATGATAACTATACATCAGCAATATGATGATATAGTTTCAAGTCTAAAGCCAGGATAATAGTGTGATTGCAGGGCCCTCGGAGAACAGTATATGTACATGTACATGTACTGATGAGGCTACCCTGGCTAGACAAGATATATTATTATTATTAAGCCTGAGTCGAATCGATTGGTTAGCCGGTGTTCGATCGAAGACATCGAATCCCGAATACGTTTTGGCAAATTCGGTGCATCGATTTGTAGTCCGCCAGATTTTTGACTACCGTAGCCACCATGAAAAAATCAAATAAAAAAAGAAACTCCGTAACGTACAGCATATATACTAGCAGAGAACGTGAAGGCGACTTCAAAGTTCAAACTGTTGGCTAACTTTCGCTAATTCGCTCGCGGAGGACGTCGCGCTTTACCTGTGCTTTCTCTATGGAAAAATCGTTTTGTCGTTACGAACTGAAGTTTACGATAATTTTCTTGCACTCTCTCTGCATTGTCAATTTGACAATTGTATAATTGAACATGATAAATACGGGCATGAGTACGGGTGTTCCTACTTAATTCGCAATAACTAATATCACACTCTCATCAAATTGGCAATTACTTCTGAATGATCTCTGAAGCTGAATGAAGTCGAGTCTATATTGAGCGACGAAAAGTTTATTTCGTATTTTTTTTTTTTTTTGGCATCGAACAAACGTGTTCCATTCAGCTCTCCAAAGACAAAGTAAGATTATTAATTCTTTGAATTTGAATCATTGTCGGGTGTGTCGACAATGAGCATCGCTTCGTGCGACACTAGTGATATTTTGGCTAGCCATACGGACTAGAAACTTAAGATTTTGGCTCGTCCGCTGTGATTTTTACTAGCCATTGGCTAGCGAGCTATCGTTAATTTCGAGCAGCGAGAGCCCATACATATGCCCGCGATGCCAGCGGACCGGTCACCGGTGCATGGTGCATGCACTGCGTGCAACTATGTGCAACTCTGTTTTCACCGCACATCATTTATCGATTAACCGGTATTCGATCGAATCAAAGCCGTCGAATCCCGGTTTATGAAATATTCGATATGACTCAGGCTTAATTATTATTATGATTATTGTTATTCTTAGTATGATGATGATGATTATTATAATAATTATACGCTTATCTGCGACTTAAGGCGAATTCTAATTACAATGCGGTTTATTCCGTCACAATAGAAATTCAACGTTAAGGCGAAAGCAAACACGGGTTAAGGCGAATCTGAACAATAGGCTGAGATAAAAGGATTCGCCTTGATGTCACATGTAAAGTTATTATTATTGATATTATTATTATCATTATTATAATCATTATTATTAATAATTATTATAAAATTCATATCGCAAAATGTTTGCTATACAATTCAAGAACCATTTGATATATAGTTTTTATCACCATAGGAAGACGGTCTGATTAGATTTTGGGGTACATACATGCGTAGATCAAAGGTTGAAGGTCACAGGGGTCATGTACCGTACCATGAAATTTCAGGTTTTTAGCCTCCTTATTGCAATATCTCTTGAACAATTTGAGTTATTAACTTGGTACCAATACAGATGTATGCATCACCATATTGAGACTGGACTGTTTAGATTTTTGCTTCCATAGGTCGAAGGTCATAGAGGTCAATATGCATGAAAATAAGATTTGCAAGTTTTGTTACCACCATATCTATTTTGTATACATGACAATGATAAATAAAGTGATCAGGCTTTTGGTTTTTAGGTCAAAGAGATCAATTAACATGTAACTGTAGGCTTCTTATAAATTCTGGTTACCACAATATTTCAAGAACAGTTTGAATCGGAGGGCGTAAGGAGATGCAGTCGCATTCATCTTGTTCCCTTTAATTTTCTTGTTGCCGTTCTGGTAGATCAATATTTCCCTCCTGCCTATCAATGCGGAACACATATTGTCAATGCAGACTGCATTTTACTTTTACTGATTCTCTCTCTTTATTTCCCCTCAACAACACTGGCCTTCTGTACATGATGCCACATAATACAGTGTCCTTGTATTTATAGGAATAGTTCTGACCTATGTCCTTTATTCATCGTTCATTTCATATTGATTCCCCCTCCCTTGATGGGTAGAATGTCACGCTTCATGTAATGTGTTCATGGCATTACTGTATACTATTACATGTACATGTAGGCAGTACATCATCAGAATACCCCTTTTGTAATGAAAAATGAAATTAACCCTGTCAGGACCAAATCAACAACACTATGTACAAAGTGAGTAGGAGATCCAAATCTAATGTCGGCCTGCATCAAGATTTGTGTACACATCCCCCCCCCCCCTCGGATATGGACAGCTCTAAGTACAGTATACTACAGTGAAACCTGTCTATAAAGACCACTCAAGGGAGACAAGAAAAGCAGCCTTCATGAGCAGATGGTCTTTAAGTACAGGTTCCTTTAATACACATTTCAATGAGAAACACTTTCCAAGGGAAACAAATATTGTGGTCTTTATAGACAGGTGGTCGCTAAAGCAGGTTTGACTGTAGTACTGTACATGTAAAGTTCCATTTGCTATTTGTTTGTTTTGCTTAGGTCTATTTTTAGCAAAAATTTAGGCACCTAGATGTGTGTTTGTCCAGCAAAGTTGTATCCTCGTGAATATTCATATATTTAGATGAGAGATCAATAAACAAGCATACAGGTACAGTACAACTACAGATGTAGGTGACCTTCACAGGCTTTTGGTCTGGTGCTGTGCACTTCCATGTAAAGTGTACTGTGTACATGGAAGGCCATTCCAAGGATAGCCCATCCAAAGCCTGATGTAAACAAAGTTTTGTTGTTTACACACAACCAATGCAGAGTGCACTCTTATGCATGGTCAGTTATGAAAGTACAAACTTCCCACACACAATAAAAACGTTTCACGCACTTGAAGTAAATGTTCATTTCTGAGTGGTACTTGTAGAGTGGAAATTTTTTGTAGTGTCCTATTTTTATAACGACTATGCAAGTACATTAAAGGGATAAGCCACCAGGCGGCTGTGCGGAGAGTCAGGATTGCGTAAGCCCCATTCACTCGTACACAAAGTTTGTGCGTCGAACGCGTCCGTCGGACTACTGGGATTATATTTCGGACTGCACGGAGCCGACCGAATCTCCCACAAGAGCTCGAGCTCATGCGGAGAGTGCATATTGCGCAGCGACTAGTCTGTCCGAAGCCTGCGCCACACGGGGCAACGGCATGATCAGGTAACGATCATGGTGCCCTCTCGCGGCATAAAAATGTCCACAATCTGCGATTGAGTATCCCTTTAAGTTATTACGGTACATGTATGTATTCTGGTGAGGAAACTTCATTATTCTGAAAAGTTTATCATCACTTATTTAGCGTCATCTGACCAAGATTTGCATGATGAATTCTATTCGTGAAGCAGGCTTCTTGACGGGAATTTCCCCCTGGTCCAAATTGAGTTAAAAACAGCTTTTAAAGTGTAGGAATCATTGATTGTTTCAAAATGTTTCGCACTGAAACAATATTTTGAAGTGTCTATGTTTCATGATGAGGTCTGAAGGCTAACCCACATGCATTAACAATTAGCCAGGCAACAAGTTGTGTCTGATCTGTTAGATTGATATTAGAAATACAAAGAATGGTCTAAACAAACAATGGAAAAGTGCAGGGTACATGATTATATTCTTTCAGCAGACTCATGCTGGAACTTGGAGGAAACAAACATTTATTGTAGGAAAAGATGTCTATTCTATTGTCATAATTTGCTCCCCTCCCCCCCCCCCCCCCCCTCTTTCTCTCTCTCTCTCTCTCGCTCTCTGTAGCTACATGTACATGTACCTGTATCCCCCCTCTCTCTCTCTCTCTCTCATGCCTTTTTCTATATCTACTAAATATTTTGAAGTGTCTATGTTTCATGATGAGGTCTGAAGGCTAACCCACATGCATTAACAATTAGCCAGGCAACAAGTTGTGTCTGATCTGTTAGATTGATATTAGAAACACAAAGAATGGTCTAAACAAAGAATGGTCTAAACAAACAATGGAAAAGTGCAGGGTACATGATTATATTCTTTCAGCAGACTCATGCTGGAACTTGGAGGAAACAAACATTTATTGTAGGAAAAGATGTCTATTCTATTGTCATAATTTGCTCCCCTCCCCCCCCCCCCCCCCCCCCTCTTTCTCTCTCTCTCTCTCTCTCTCTCTCTCTCGCTCTCTGTAGCTACATGTACATGTACCTGTATCCCCCCTCTCTCTCTCTCTCTCTCATGCCTTTTTCTATATCTACTAAATATTTTGAAGTGTCTATGTTTCATGATGAGGTCTGAAGGCTAACCCACATGCATTAACAATTAGCCAGGCAACAAGTTGTGTCTGATCTGTTAGATTGATATTAGAAACACAAAGAATGGTCTAAACAAACAATGGTCTAAACAAACAATGGAAAAGTGCAGGGTACATGATTATATTCTTTCAGCAGACTCATGCTGGAACTTGGAGGAAACAAACATTTATTGTAGGAAAAGATGTCTATTCTATTGTCATAATTTGCTCCCCTCCCCCCCCCCCCCTTTCTCTCTCTCTCTGTCTCGCTCTCTGTAGCTACATGTACATGTACCTGTATCCCCCCTCTCTCTCTCTCTCTCTCATGCCTTTTTCTATATCTACTAAATATTTTGAAGTGTCTATGTTTCATGATGAGGTCTGAAGGCTAACCCACATGCATTAACAATTAGCCAGGCAACAAGTTGTGTCTGATCTGTTAGATTGATATTAGAAACACAAAGAATGGTCTAAACAAAGAATGGTCTAAACAAACAATGGAAAAGTGCAGGGTACATGATTATATTCTTTCAGCAGACTCATGCTGGAACTTGGAGGAAACAAACATTTATTGTAGGAAAAGATGTCTATTCTATTGTCATAATTTGCTCCCCTCCCCCCCCCCCCCCTCTTTCTCTCTCTCTCTCTCTCTCGCTCTCTGTAGCTACATGTACATGTACCTGTATCCCCCCTCTCTCTCTCTCTCTCTCATGCCTTTTTCTATATCTACTAAATATTTTGAAGTGTCTATGTTTCATGATGAGGTCTGAAGGCTAACCCACATGCATTAACAATTAGCCAGGCAACAAGTTGTGTCTGATCTGTTAGATTGATATTAGAAACACAAAGAATGGTCTAAACAAACAATGGTCTAAACAAACAATGGAAAAGTGCAGGGTACATGATTATATTCTTTCAGCAGACTCATGCTGGAACTTGGAGGAAACAAACATTTATTGTAGGAAAAGATGTCTATTCTATTGTCATAATTTGCTCCCCCCCCCCCCCCCCTTTCTCTCTCTCTCTGTCTCGCTCTCTGTAGCTACATGTACATGTACCTGTATCCCCCCTCTCTCTCTCTCTCTCTTATGCCTTTTTCTATATCTACTAAAAATGTATAAAGGTAACATCTGAAGGTTGCGTCATGTCACTATTTTTCCACTGTAGATATTAGATATAAAGTCCAAGCGTGAACATGGCCCAACACGAGGTGAAAGTAGTGCTAGCCACTTTTGCCACAGCCTCTCGAGGTTGTCCTGCGTTAACTCAAATGCTGTAGATATAAACTCTTGCAGGGTAGACACTGAGGAGTGAGGACATCGAATGTACCTCGCGATTACCTCAGACATGTATGATAATATAAACGGTAGCCATGTTTTTATTGCAAGAAGAAATAGCATGCCACGTTTACCTTAAGACTGTCGTCTGGTGTGACATGAGTGAAGTAGATACAGGATTTTAGTATGCTTTTGTGAAATGCTTACAAAGACCTGTGCGGGCTGCACAGAAACGTTGTTAGCGCTAACAGCGCACTAACAGTACCGATAGCGATGATTTGGCCGCACAGAAGAGTAATGTTAGTCAAATTCACTAACAGTGCTGTTAGCTTCTGTGCGGCCTTGAAATGTTAGGCTAACAGTAGTGGTAATGTTTTAACAACTCACTAACGGTGCCAGGGGCACCAATAGTGACAATGTTAGTGAATAATTTCTTGCGTGCGCTATAACTTGTCTCTCCTTTTTTTTTAATACCAAGTACTTAAACATAGACCTAGACTAATTAAGAATGTGTCGGGTAGCGGGTGACATAGATTTTGCTGATAACGACACGAGGAGACCAAGATATGATCCTTTTCAGGACGAAAATGAACATGACTTTTTCAATTTGGAGAAAACTCGTTGTATGTTATTTAGTAATTCAATCTCATCTCTGGATGGTAATGTATTACTTAAAAACACCACATTTAAAATGGTCGAGGAGTTAAAGTTTCTTGGTTTACTTATTGATAATTTCAGGAAGAAAATGAACATGACTTTTTCAATTTGGAGAAAACTTATTGATAATAAGTTATCTTGGAAACCACAGACTCTGTATCTAAACAAATTACTCTCTAGAAATGTTGGTATTATAAACAAATTGAAATATTTGTTTCCCTCTCATGTATTACTCTTGTTGTATTCCACCTTGGTTCTACCCTACATAAGTTATGGCATTCTTGCTTGGGGCAACTGTACTAAGTCTCAGTTGGAAAGACTCTCAGTTATACAAAAACGGGTGATGAGAATAATTTTGAAGAAGCCTACACTAGCTCCGTCTAAAATATTATTCTTCGAAAATAAATCGTTGAGACTAAACGATTTGATTTACAGCAATAAATCGATGTATCTACCTATTTGCTAGTTTCCCAAACTATGCCGTCATTCGAGAAAACCTAAGTCTAAAACGCGCAGCCCCTGCCTGCGCGCGCGTACTCCCCGTCCACCAATCCAAACGCGCCACCGCCATACTCTTCCTCTTCCGTTCTCGCCCGTCAGAGAAGTGACATCTATGAAGCTAAGTCTTAACCTAAATTGCGAGATTTTTACCTCCAAAAGTGTTTTTGGTTGCCTTTCGCAATAAAAATCCCGTTCACCATGTTTTCACACTCATTTTGGTGTATCGGATTTTTCCTGAGTCAACCTCCTTCACGGTAAATTAATGAAATTACTTTGCCGTTTTTCCTCACTTTCGGGGCTTTATTCACAGACGGTGTACTAGTACACTGCGTCGGGCTAGCCCCCGTGTCTGTAGGTGGTTGATTCAACGCGCTTAGACAAGCGGTCTTATCATACATTGTGCTCCGTAATAGGAGTTTATTCCCACTCCGTCTTGTGAGTTGGTTGTTACCTTTATATAGATCTATACTGTTTTGTAATAATAATAAATTTATTACTATATATGGTTTTCTATATTGTTGGCTTGTCTTTATTTTCAGCCATGTCGAGGTCTCCGTTCGGCTGGCGTTCCCCAGTATTTAATACTTATAAGGGGACTCGCCCAGCCTTGGAAGGGTTGGCTGCGAGAATTTAATCTCGCACCAACATTATAACTTCCACGGAGCTTCGACTAAGGTAAGTTAGGGCCTACTTCGTGTACGGCTCGCCCCGTTATGAGTTCGCCGTCTTTTTTGACGACCAACTCATGCGGGGAAAACCGAGAGAGTGAGTGCTGGGAACGGCCAATACCTCTCTCGAAGATAGAGACTTGTATAACGGTGGGAGTGAGTGCCTCCGGCCAATACCTCTCACCGATAAAACTGTGGGTGTTATCCCTGCCCACAGTTCGTCTCGCTCGAGCATCATTCCTCGCTCTTCAGCCATAGGTGTGATTGCTCAGGGATCGGCTCCTTTTGTCTCTCCGCACGCTTCTAACACAAGCAAGGCGGGTAAGGGAAAAAGAGAGTCGTGATCCTCCAAAAGTACTCCCTTCAGGGCCTACTACGGAGGCGGTGCCCGTTTCTAAGGGTAAAGGGGGCGATAAACATGCCCACCTGCCCAAGAAGCGTAAGCGCCAGAGTACTGCCCAGCCAACAGGCGAGGCGGACTCTCTCCCCCTGACACCGACTGTGTGTTCACCTCATGTGTCAGGGGGGGCCAAGAAGAAGAAGGTTAGCCCCCAAGGGGCGACCACTTCTTCTGAGTTAGGCGTCTCCCATGAACTTTTGAATTATCTCAAGATCATTGTGGAGCGGAGTGGTTGGTCAGACTCTGTGTCTGTACTCCCCACCACGCCTGACTCCAACCCCTCCCCCCAAGGGGGAAGGGGGGATACCTGTACCCGACCCGACCCAGGTCCGGTTCGGATACCGGGTCGGATACCGGTTCGGATACCGGTTTTTGCCGGATATCCGGTTCGGATACCGGTTTTTTGCCGGATATCCGGTTCGGATACCGGTTTTTACCGGTTATCCGGCTAGGAACACTGGTTTTCCCTTGTTTACCACCACTGCTTCTAGTGGGTTGGGATCCGGTTCCTTTTCTCAGGTATCTGGCTCATTGTGTTTGTTTTTTCAACACACTAGAGCCTTACCGCCCCACTTCGGGCGTCTCTCGACCACGTTCAGCTTTGATCGTCCGGTCGGGGCTACTCCCATTCCAGCGGCACTTGGTGCTCCGCCTGGGGAGGAATCCTGGGACTGCTTACACCGCCCTTCTTGGGATCAGGTTTCAGTCTGGATTTTCGGAGGATGATGCCTCTCCACAGGCTGAGATTACACCCCAGACCTTTGGGTCCTTGGCGGTAGAGACTCAAGCCCTGCTGGAGAAATTTCTTCCCGACACTTTTACAGAGTCGGCCTGATCCGGGACATCAGTCTCTCCTTTTTCAAGGTGAGCGTCCCTCCAAGGGCATCCCTCTTACGGAGGACTGTAAGCGAGTCTTCAATGACTTCGCCTCACAGCCTCTTGCATCCTTAGTAGGGTCCGTCCCTCGGCCGGGGATTTCACCTTCTCTAAACAGGACACTCTCGAATTATATTACGAGAAAGTCCCGTTCCAGTGACCTCCTACATGTAGGTGGTAGGCTTGGTGTCTACTTAAGAGTACACCTTGCGCCAAAATAGAGAGGTTCCCGTCCTTATTGGAAGTTCATTCCAGGACTGGCCTGAGGCTGACTGCCTACTTGGGTACGCTCCTTTCCCTTAGCGCTAGGAGCCAGCACCTCGAGATGTCCGACTCGGACATCCTGTGCTAGACGAAGCCCCTTGTCCAAGGACAGGCTCGTTGTAAAACCGTCCCTCGGCTGGGTTTTCACCTTCTCTCGACAGGACACTCGATTAAATTACGAGAAAGTCCTGTTCCAGTGACCTCCTACATGTAGGTGGTAGGCTTGGTGTCAACTTTAAGAGTACACCTTACGCCAAATAGAGAAGCTCCCGTCCTTAATGGAAGCTCATTCCAGGACTGGCCTGAGGCTGACTGCCCACTTGGGTACGCTCCTTTCCTTTCGCGCTAGGAGTCAGCACCTCGAGATGTCCGACTCGGACATCCTGTTGCTAGACGAAGCCTTGTCCTGGACAGGCTCGTTGTGGTTGGAACTGTCTGTGTCGACAGCAATAGCCACCAATGCTAGGAGGAAGCTTACGCTTTCCTCTCTGGGCATTGCGGATGCGGACATACCTGCCCTCCTGGCCAGGGTCCCGCACTCCGGCCTTCACCTCTTTGGAGGTAAGGGGCCTGATGTGATTCAACTTGAGGTTGATTCACGCAAGCAGGCGACGGAACTTCTGAAACGCCTTAAGTCCTCGGCTCCTAAGCCGCAGGCCCAGGCTGTCTTTCCGCCTCCTAGACGCGGTGGCGCTTCCAGCTGCCCCGTGCACAGGTGCGCCCCGAGCGTTGGAGGAGAGGGTTGGCGGCCGTCTTCAGTACCTTCCCGCCTGGGAAGGAATTACCGACGACGTTTTCGTGCTCCCCTTCGTGCGAGGAGGCTTCTGCATACTTTTCGAAAAGCCCCTCCCACACGGAACCGTCTGCCACAACCCTCCTACACTATCGCCCCCTTTCTAGAGCACATCTCCACCGAGATTCAAGAGCTGCTGGAAAAGGGCGCGATCGAGAGGGTAAGAGACCACCCCAGTTGTGCCTCTCCCCTATCTTATATTCCCAAATGCTCGGGGAAGCTCAGAATGATCTTGAATATGGAAGTCATCAATTCCTTCATACCAAGAGAGGTTTTTCCACAGGGAAACCTTGGCCTCGATTCTCCCGGCGATCAGACCGTCAGATGTGGCTATTTCGGTAGACTTGAAAGATACTTTCACATACCGATACACCCTTCTTCAAGGGACCTTCTAGGTTTCTCCTTCAAGGCGAAACTTTCCGGTTCGAGGCCTTAAATTTCGGCCTGAAACCGGCTCCTCGAGTGTTACTCGAGCAGTCTCTACCCTAGCCGCTTCCCTCAGGATCGCGGTCTGAGACTTTTCACTTACCTGGACCACTGGCTCCTGGTGGCGAGCTCTGTGTCCGTCCTTCAGTCGCACATGGCCCTACTTCTCCGTGCTACGCAAGAAGTACGATTCATAGCCAACTGGGACAAGTAGGAGTTGACTCCTACCCGCAGACCCATTTACCTAGAGTGCGGAAATTAGACATTGTGAACCAACTTACCCGCCCCAGTCGGGGAGAATTCACGCAATTGTCTTTCTAGCTCGATCTCTTCGTCTCTTACGTCGAGTTCGGGCAGGCCGATGGCACCAGTTCTTGGACCACTTATCGAGCCATAGGGATGTCCTCAAAGACTGTCGGCTTCATATGAGGCCTTTTCCAACTTCATCTTCTGAAGTTCTCAAGCCCAGTGTAGACTCGCTCAAGGTGTGGATTCCTCTCACCGAGGAGATCAAACGCCTACTTATCGCCCTGTTCGGACCAGGTGGTCTCAACTGGTCACAACTGTGCACCTTGCCCCACTTATTGTGTTGGAATTGATGGCAGTCCTCATGTCTCTCCACCTTTTCGAGAACATGTTTGTAGGTCGCTCCGTCCTGATTTGACGGTCAGCACCTCTGTTGCTGCTTACATCAACAGACAGGGCGGGACTCTTCCCGCTACCCTGAACGATCTAACCGCCAAACTTAAGAGTGGTGTCGGCCTCACCGAGTGATTCCGATCGCCTCCTATGTTCCCGGGCGGGACAATCTGATTGCAGATTTGCTGTCCCGGGACATGTGTCCCCCCTCCGAGTGGTCACTGAATCAAGAGGTCTTCGACTACCTCAGTTCAGTCTGCGCCCATCTGGAGATAGACCTGTTTGCGACAGCTCTGAATCATCGCCTCCCGAGTTTGCTCTCGAGTGCGAGATCCGGAAGCTTGGGCCCTCGATGCGTTCTCCCTTCAGGGAAGAACTTCTGGGGTTATGCCTTTCCGCCGATCTCCTTAATTCCTCAGTTCCTGGGGAAGATTCAGGAGGATCAGGCGTGGGTTTCTGCTCATAGCACCTTGCTGGCCGAGGAGACCTTGGTTTCCTCTTCTTCTGTCTCTGCTGGACGGTCGGCCTCTCTCCCTTCTATGGAGAGCAATCCTCAGATCAGCCCCTGTCGGGGATCCTCCACCATCGTCCGGCGGCTCTACATTGACCGCCTGGCCGCTATTGGGGAGGAAGCGAGGACTCTCAGAGAGAGCCTCCCAGTTCATAGTCCAGAGCAGAAGAGTTTCTACCCGAGCTGTTGTCAACTCGAGTTTAGAAACCTTCCATGCTTGTTGGGGAGAAGGGGTTTGTTTTCCCGTTTCTGCCCCGGTGGGTGCTTTTACAACAATTTTCCTTATTACTCCTTTCGATAAGGGCAGGGCCCTCTCTAACTTTAGTGGTTACCGGTCCGCTATTACTGCGGTTCACCTTGGGTTTTTTTCTGATGGTTCGGGAGTTTCAATCTCTCCCTTCCTGACTCATTTGCTGAGGTCTTTCCTTTGACACGCCCAGCAAATCGCCAGTTGACTCCTGCGTGGAGCCTTCCTTGGTTTTGGACGCCTTGGCCAAACCGCCCTTTGGGCCGTTCTACAAAGCGTCGTTACACCATCTCCCGATTAAGACCACCTTTCTCTCTCTACGGCCCCCGGGCATATCAGATGGGAAAGGCAAGGTGTACGTCTTGTCCCTCGACCTTCGTTATTGCCGAGAATCAGACGGATTCTTCTGGCTTAATCGAAGTGTTCTTGAGTCCTCTGTCGGAATTCTCTTCCGTCATGGAGGATAAATCTTGGTGCCCTGTTAGGGCTCTCAAATGGTACTTGGATAGGACTACGGTTGTTTTCGTAAGGATGATCAGCTCTTCTCTTTTTCCATCACCTTTATTCCCCAGCATCACGGGAGACTATCTCCCGTTGGATTGTCGAGGCTATCCAAGCTGCGGGTTTGGAGGCTCTCCTGTCTGGGAAGCCTCCCAGAGCGCATGACACTAGGAGTGTTCTACCTCCTGGGCGCTTTGTCAGGTTCATCCCTTTGGAAGACTTTTGAGGGCCGCCTTTTGGCGTTCCCCTACTTTCTTCACATCCTTCTATCTTAAGGATGCTCCTTCGGGTGAGGTTGGATTTGAAACCTCTAGGTTGAGAGCTGCTTCGTCGTCTCTGTCTGCCCCGCGTTAGTTACTCCCGTCCTGGGACATGCCACCCGGGTTTTTATCCGTGCTATTCTAGCAAATAGGTAGATACATCGATTTATTGCTGTAAATCAAGAAAATTATAACTAATTTTGTTATTTACTAGATAAATCTATGTATCTACCTATGTCCCTCCCTCCAGCCCCTCTCCTTGTCTGACATGTCCTAGATTCTGTCTCTGACTGCTCGGAAGAGGAAGAGTATGGCGGTGGCGCGTTTGGATTGGTGGACGGGGAGTACGCGCGCGCAGGCAGGGGCTGCGCGTTTTAGACTTAGGTTTTCTCGAATGACGGCATAGTTTGGGAAACTAGCAAATAGGTAGATACATAGATTTATCTAGTAAATAACAAAATTAGTTATAATTTTCTTGTTTTATTACCAGTTAGGCAGTTTAATGTATCAAGTACGAATTCATGAATTGCCTCAGGTTTTACAATCAATGCTTAAAACGAATGATGGAATACATAGGCATTCTACACGACAATCAAATTTCTTTCATTTACCACTTCTTTGTACTCAGTTTGCCCAGAAAACATTAATCTAAACTGGGCCCTTCTATTGAAATCATCTTGATTCAAATCTAAAGCAAGCTTCCTCTCTTAAATCTTTTAGAAGAAATCTTAAACATTATCAAATTAGCTCTTACAGTGTAAGTCCATAATATCAGGGGCGTATCCAGGATTTCCCAATAGGGGGCAGGCATTATTGATCGCCGTCCTGGGGGAGGGGTCTAAGGGGAGGGGGGCCCCTTCCCTTTGGAAAATTTTTGCTTCTGAAGAAGGGCTCAGATGCAAAATAATCCTATATGTGACCAATTTTGAAGCCTATTTAATGAACTTTTTTTTTCTTAGTTTTGTTGCGCCACCCCCTGGATACGCCACTGCATAAAAACTGTACAGTATTTGGTTTTCTACCTGTGTCTAAACAGAACATAAACAAAACCTTTCCTAAGACATCTTTTTATTCATACTTAATACACATACATGTATTATGTGTATCTGGTTTTTCTACTACTATATAAACCCAATAGGCTGACATTAACTGCTAGTATAATACTAGTTCATAGTATGCTTATTTTATTTTGATGTTTTAGTGATGTTGTGTGTGTATTGTTTTTTTTTTGTCCTTTTACACACGTCTTGTCTCGTCTCTTTATTGCTATATATGTATATGTATACATAATTACATACATGTATTTCTTAATTCTCTCTGTTATTGGGGAACCTCGTTTTAACAAGCTGTGCTTTTCCTTAGCTTCTCCCATGATACTGCTTTTTGGAATTGTTATTATGATATCTGTATTCGAAATTTTGAACGATGTATGCTCACCAATAATGGCAAATAAGCCTACTCACATGAGTGAAGAGCTAAAAACTAAACAAATAAATAAATAAATAAATGAGAAGTGGGCTTGCATTTTTTTGTGGTACAGTATCTTAATCTAAAAGCTAAATGCTAGTAGTTGCAGCAAGCAATAATTTCACGCGAAAGTCTTTGGAATCAAAGTTAACTGTTCATATATTGTCCGTAATCTAGTAAGTTTATGCAATCAGAAACTTGAATAACCTTTGTTAAAGAATGAAACATACGCTGAAAACCAAGCACACAGTAGACCACCAACATAGATAAGCATATAGTGGGAACGTGTAGTATTATTGATTAGAAAAAGACCCGTCACCCGGCAGGAATGTCATGTTTATTTTGGTCATTTGTCAGCAAATATACATTTTAAAACGTGAATACACAACGCACGCGCACTGTGCTATGCTGCATCAACAAGATTCATCAATCTATACATAGATCACTACGCACACATCATATATTTTGCCTAACTCTATGGCTCAAATCCATTAACAGCGCTGTAACAGAACGAGTGTCTAACAGCGCCCTAACAGCGCTTTCTGTGCGGTCATCTTGCCCGTGTTGTTAGTGGCTGATTTGTTTGTGACTTGTTAGCGCTAACAAAGCCGCTACCAACAGCGTTTCTGTGCGGCCGCCCCTGTACCGGCCGCACAGAAACGTTGTTAGCGCCAACAGCGCACTAACAGTACCGATAGTGATGATTTGGCCGCACAGAAGAGTAATGTTAGTCAAATTCACTAACAGCGCTGATAGCCTAACATTTCAAGGCCGCACAGAAGCTAACAGTAGTGCTAATGTTTTAACAACTCACTAACGGTGCCAGAGGCACCAATAGTGACAATGTTAGTGAATAATTTCTTGCGTGCGCTATAACTTGTCTCTCCTTTTTTTTAATACCAAGTACTTAAACATAGACCTAGACTAATTAAGAATGTGGCGGGTAGCGGGTGACATAGATTTTGCTGATAACGGAACGAGGAGACCAAGATGATCATTTTCAGGAAGAAAATGAACATGACTTTTTCAATTTGGAGAAAACTGGTATGTTATTGAGTAATTCAATCTCATCTCTGCATGGTAATGTATTACTTCAAAACGCCACAATTAAAGTGGTCGGGGAGTTAAAGTTTCTTCGTATACTTATTGATAATAAGTTATCTTGGAAACCACAGACTGTGTATGTAAACAAATTTCTCTCTAGAAATGTTGGTATTATAAACAAATTAAAATATTTGTTTCCCTCTCATGTATTACTCTTGTTGTATTCCACCTTGGTTCTACCGTACATAAGTTATGGCATTCTCGACTGGGGCAACTGTACGAAGTCTCAGTTGGATAGACTCTCAAAAACGGGTGATGAGAATAATTTTGAAAAATCCTAGACTAGCTCCGTGTAATATATTATTCTTTGAAAATAAAGCGTTGAGACTAAACGATTTATTTTATTACCAGTTAGGCAGTTTAATGTATCAAGTACGAATTCATGAATTGCCTCGGGTTTTACAATCAATGTTTAAAACGAATGATGGAATATATAGGCATTCTACACGACAATAATCTTTCTTTCATTTACCACTTCTTCGTACTCAGTTGCCCAGAAAACATTAATCTACACTGGGCCCTTCTATTGAAATCATCTTGATTCAAATCTAAAGCAAGCTTCCTCTCTTAAATCTTTTAGAAGAAATCTTAAACATTATCAAATTAGCTCTTACAGTGTAAGTCCATAACAACTGTACAGTATTTGGTTTTCTGCCTGTGTCTAAACAGAACATAAACAAAACCCTTTCCTTCAAGACATCTTTTTAATCATACTTAATACACATACATGTATTATTTGTATCTGGTTTTTCTACTACTATATAAACCCAATAGGCTGACATTAACTGCTAGTATACTAGTTCATAGTATGCTTATTTTATTTTGATGTTTTAGTGATGTTGTATGTGTATTGTCGTGTTTTTTTCCTTTTACACACGTCTTGTCTGGTCTCTTTATTGCTATATATGTATATGTATACATAATTACATACATGTATTTCTTAATTCTCTCCCCCCCCCCCCCCCCCCCCCCCCCCCGTACTCACGTATATTGGGTATACGGGGACGTGCCGCTTGGAAGGGTGACTTTTTGATGAAAGATCCTTAGACATGGGTCCCCTTTTCATTAAAAAGATCCTTAGACATGGGTCCCATTTCCCCAAAAAAAATCCTTAGACATGGGTCCCATTTTCCCCCAAAAATGTTCATGGCAGATTTCTGCAGTATTATGAAATAAATTCATTCATCCATGAATCCAATCAATCCAATCAGGGTATTTATATAGCGCCAATATCATATTCATTCATTCATTCATTCATTTATTCATTCATTCAATTCATTCATTCATTCATTCAAGTATAGGTTTTCCAAAGCAGTGTTTGAAGACCTTTTTAACATTGTAGGCCCTGCTATGGAAAGAAAAACATTACGGTGAGTAACCATGTACCATACCCCGGTTCCGCGGTCCCTGCATCATGATGAAAATCATCATTGACAAATAGGCCTACTCCCATGAGTGAAGAGCTAAAAACTAAAAAATAAATAAATAAATAAATGCTGAGAAGTGGGCTTGCATTTTTTTTGGTGGTACAGTATCTTAATCTAAAAGCATTTAATAGCTAAATGCTAGTAGTTGCAGCAAGCAATAATTTCACGGGAAAGTCTTTGGAATCAAAGTTAAGTGTTCACATATTGTCGTAGCTAATCTAGTAAGTTTATCATCAGAAACTTGAATAACCTTTGTTAAAGAATGAAACACGCTGAAAACCAAACACACAGTAGACCACCAACATATGTGGGAACGTGTAGTATTATTGATTAGAAAAAAAACCCGTCACCCGGCAGGAATGCCATGTTTATTTTGGTCATTTGTCAGCAAATATACATTTTAAAATATGTGAATACACAACGCACGCGCACTGTGCTATGCTGCATCAACACGATTCATCAATCTATACATAGATTACTACGCACAAATCATAGATTTTGCCTAACTCTATGGCTCAAATCCACTAACAGTGCTGTAACAGCGCGAGTGTTTAACAGCGCCCTAACAGCGCTTTCTGTGCGGTCATCTTACCCGTGTGGTTAGTGGCTGATTTGTTTGCGACTTGTTAACGCTAACAAACCTGCTACTAACAGCGTTTCTGTGCGGCCGCTACTGTTCTTATACTGCACAGTGTTTTCTAAAATTGTGTAAATGAAGGCCTACATCTACATCTACAATTTATTTGAAACTTACATTCATGGTACAAAGTGGTTAATTATAATTTGTCTCAGGATAATTAATTTTCATATCGTCATGAACTGAACGTGTGTCATATAAGATGTATTAGTTTGTTGTGTATAGCCTGCAGGTGTTCGCAATTACTATTCACTTGATATGTATTGATGGACTTGTAATTTTGATTATAATGATTTAGTATAATAGTAAGGCTGAAGTCCAGCAGGCTAACGTCATCACTCCCATTTTACATTTTTCTTTTCTGTCTGCTCTTTGTGTACCCCAATTACTGGAGAAATTGTATTTTTTCATGTCAAGATGTATCCTCAAAACAAAATATACACAATTTTTCAAAATTATGCTGAATGAAATAAGAATATTTTCATTTAAATATGGTTTGGATTTTTGATGTCACACCATTGCAGTGGAAAATGTTATATCAGAGTTTGTTTTATTTTGGAAATTCCACATAACCCCCTGGAATTTAAACATATTAATTATGTAGAAGAGAGAGGTAGAAGCCTGAAAACCACTTAAGTTTGATGGATAGTCCTGTGACTGGACCAGAAGTGACATACTAATCAATGTGTCAGTGTTACGTCAGCATTCACATTTTGTTTCAAACAAGTTTTCCACCATATTATAATATCAATTATGAAGGGAAAAGGATTCATCTGTTGTCATAGCATGTATTGTAAATATACATACTTGTGTATTTCCCATCTGTTGGTTAAGTACCAGAAAAACAAATAAAATGGGATTTTCAGACATAACACTGACACCACGTCAATTGTTACATGTACATGTACATGTGTACGTCAGAGTGACTCTTTTAATCATGTCATTGTGAAAGCTTAACTTTCCTGACTGAAGACCACTTAAAATATTTCAATACTCAGATATGAATAAATATATCAGAGAAGAATAAAACCTGATACTTTTAATGATACAGGCCATGTCACATATTCATGTCACAATCTGATGAAATGACCCATGTATCTATCTCTACATGTACATAGCCTTCATGTAGATCTATACATGTGTTTTACTGATCTGAAATAAATATAGCATTTCCATGTGTAAATTTAAAACAACTCAAGTAGTAAGGATCTGTACTATCAGAACATATTACATCATATAATTGATCAGCATTGTACATGTATATGTGGCAGTGCTTCTTGTATGTTCAGCAACTATTGCATGCTATGCAGGGATGCACTCAAATTACAAAAACACACTATCCAGCTACATCAGGCAAATATACACACAGAACAGCATGTGTGTAGACAGCTGATCAGCAAGGTTACAGGGTCATATGCAAAGCAGTAGAACCTTTGTCCAATCAGAATGCTTGAGTACTTCCATACCCATGTTGTCAAGCCCTCAAATGGGTAGTGCCTTGAACTTCTTATGAATATTCATGAGATGTGGGCAGCTCCCTTGGAAGGTTACTGAATAATGTATTTGCCACAGAACCACTGGAGAGATATTGGCTCAGTACTTCTGCTATACCAAAATTGTGCCATTCTGTGACTAAATTAGATCAAAAGTGGCCACTTCCATGTGAAGTCGAGACCTGAAAATGCCTGTATTCCTGTTGGAAGCCTGTTGGTTTGACGTTTGATAGACGATTTCCATCAAGTAGTGCTTTTTGTTGCAGTGGAAGTATTGCTATTGAAATGGCTGGCATCGACGTGGAGGGTACATGTAAGTTTGCTTACAATGCTGAAATTTTTTGTTGTGCTCTTATTATTGAACATATGCCTACAGCTTTTGTGTTGTTGCTCAGTTTATTAAACATACATGTAGAATTTTTCATTTTTCACACTATCTCACAATGTACCTTTTTTTTTCCATATCATATTGTGGAAAAAAAATTTTTCTTCACAACATGCATATTATTTAAAGCACCGATAATAATTTTGATCTAAATGTAGGACTTCACAGAGATATCCTGTATTACCATTACAAGTACAAAGAAACATGTAGGCCTAGATATGTATGTTAGAACCATAGACTTTGAAATTCCCTTATATAGTACTCCTGTATATTCATGAATAGTCGTGTAATTTAGTAGAGCTCTATGAAGGTCACTTTTTTCATAAATATATCCAGTCATGAAAATTTCAATTCTTTTTTTAATAATTTTAATTTTTTGTTTTTTCAAAATTATTTTCTTTCTTTTTTTTTTTTGCTGATACAGAGAGAACAATATATTCTAGGAATTCTATTTTCTGTACATTTGCACTGTAAGGGAAGGAACGGGTAAATTTCCTATTTTTTGCTTGGAAGTGGGATTTATTTTTAAATTGAGATAAGCTATTTACATATGCAGATATGACCATAAAGAGAAATGAAGATGATAACCTGTTTCCTGTGTGGTATCTATAATTCTGGTCAACCTTCTGTTCAGTATTCAAGGATTGTACTATTTCTGGTAACGGCCCTATACTTGCATGGCGAACCCCCCCCCCCCCCCCCCCCCCCCAAAAAAAAAAAAAAAAAAATAGGGGGGAGAAAGAAAAAGAAAGGAAAAGAAAAGGGGGAAAAGAATGAATGAACAAATGATAAATAGAGTGAATTAGATAAATCTTTACCAAAACTTTTCCATTCTCGATTATATCATAATACTAGTGCATCACATCTGGGCAATTCCATGAAAAATGTTCACTTTAGTAAAAAAATGAAGTTTGCAATTGCACTTAAACTCTCAAATATTCTTGAAAAGTAATGTATAAATGTTCATTTTCCAATAGACAAATCATTAAACTGACAAATTTTCGTATTTTTTTCCACCAGTGAAAATCTAATATGATGTATCGCAATAACACAAACATGTGGCTATTTTTGAAGAGTTTATTCTTCCTGTCTCTAATGAAGGCCTAAAATCTACTGGAGGTCTCCTTCAACTTTTAAACAGTAGTTCAGTGTACATATCAACAGAAAATCACAATGAATGTTTATATCATTCATCAATTTTCGAGGCATTGATCCTCAAAATTGTGTGATTTCTTTATCATTAGAAGTGTCATGTCCGTTACGTTTTTCACTTAAAGTTTTCATAGCCAACAGGAAATTTGTATTTGGTTACTGTAAATTCAGTTTCTATGTTAGAACTAAATCCCCTTACATGTGTAGCAACCATTTTTCCTTACCACTGTCAGTTTTCAAGCAAATGGCGTAACGGACATGACACTTTGCGTAACGGACATGACACTTTATATACGACAAGTGGCAGAAACCACATTGTGGGCTCCATTTAATAGATTGATTATTATTTTCAATTGCTTGAGGATAGTGGGATGTTTCTAGATACTAGTGACTCATAAATATAAATCTGCTTGTTATATTTAAGACACAACAACAAGCAGATTTTCCAGTTTACCCATGGAAGTCTGTAGATTTCAGATGATCTTGCTAGCCCTGTTATGTAATCCCATTCCAACATCTTGATCATGATTGATGACCAACATGCAGCAGCAGGTATGTCCCTGTTTATTTACATAGTGGATTACTGAAGCCAAGACAATGCAGTTCCACTATTGGCCATCTCCCTAGCACTTTTCCATGATAACTTAGACCTCATTTCATAATGACACTGGTTTTGTGGAACTGCTTTAGTGCATGTTGCAGATACATGTAGTTAACTTTCTTTCTTTAAAGCTGATGTGAATCATTCAGGACATTTTCATGATATGTTCAAACTTTTGATCAGGTCTGGTTCATTAAGTTTTCTTTGCCTCAAAGCTTGAGACGTGCTCTACTTTGTTGTATGTTGTTGTAGTACTCTAAGCATTATATTCCATGCATTGTAGTATAGTTGTTAGATCACTCAAACCTGCAAAAAAAGAACTTAGATGTGTTACTATTTAACATTTGGTAGTAGTACTGAGCTGTTAGTTTTGTCTTTTTTATGCCAAATGTTTTTTTGAAAGAAAGAAGTGAAGATATGGTTCACTTCACAAGGGTGTCATGTCCGTTACGCTAGCATATTAATACTATCTGAGAAATATTAGCCTATAAAGGAGAAAACACCATAGCATCAACTAATAATTTGTTCTGTTTTGGTATGGAGGGTAGTATTATAAACTAAAATGTATCATAAATTGTAGCTAGCTGGTGCAGAAGCAAGTTTGCTTTATTTTTTATATCTTGTGTAAACATTGAAAACCAACCCTTCTAAAATTACAGAAATATATGAGATAGTACAGAATACCAGTTATGATGTGTGTCCCTATCTTTCAACCTTACTATATGAACAATAAAATATCTGCCATATCTCGTAATAAAACAAATATGTCCGCTCACAAAAAGTGGACAAAACTGTCATGTCCGTTACGCTCAATGCGTCATGTCCGTTACGCTACATTCTGAGCTATAAAAAAAGAATGCAATGTAAAACTAATCTCAAACATGAATTTATGATTACAGCATGACTTTAAGTTTTAATTAATACCCAAACCAGGTTCATTCTATCCCAAAACTCACAGGAATTTTCATAATAAAAAGTAGGTTAAAAAGCCTTGTCCATTTTGTGTCATGTCCATTACGCTCACAACGAGTGCATTTTCTCCACAACCGTTCAATAAAATGATGTGAAATTTCATGAGTATATCCCTGATAGTCAAATGTGTCTGATAAACTCAATAAAAATTGTTTGGAGACTGCCAATTCTATTGTGTGATGTTTTGAATTACAAAAAACTGTCTGAATGTCATGTCCGTTACGCTGGAATTGACCATCTGCATGTGCATGTACATCGTGTACGTATTTTCTTCTTATATTCCAGCAACTGGCATTAATGTATGTTATACAAAAAATTTTGAATAGTACCTGAATATTTTAAATTGAACATTTTGTAAACAAATTTGTTTGTAAATAACGATGTAGTGGGTTGGGGTAAAAGAATACATGGCCTAGAATAGATTTAGGCTACATCCACAAACATTTAAATATTTATTTGATTAAGTCTTAAAGATATGCATCACAGTACATTGTACACAAACGTACTCACATCAATTTTAATTTAATTGTACTTTATAGACACTACAAATAACCGTGTGTAGGCGATTTGCCTGTTCAAATTACCAAACAAATGGGTTGATTGATAGATACACGTAGCTAAGCTGTCAGTGACAAACATGTTTGAAGGACATTGAAATTGACAAGTACATCTACATGTATAAGGGCAGTGAATTGTGCATGACAATCCTATAATGTACAACTAATCCATACAGTCATGTAGCATACATGTACACACGTATGTACATAGCAGAGTACATGCAGGATGTCCTTAATGTACATGTTTGTAGACTGTATACAGGATGGATAATGCAGATTATACGGTTACTGGTATTAAAAATGAGAGTAGCAGATTTGTAAAGGTTTGAGTAAAATCCGATAAGAAATAAGAAAGTTATGAAATTTTGAAGTTGTAATCAATCAAACACAAATTAGCAACTCCGTGACGTATATTGCGAGCTCTATTCCCATTTACAGAAAATTCAATAGATTTTAATTTTCTTTAGTTTCTGATTGTGATGAAGGACTAGATTTACATGTATTTCATACATCTTTTGTGTTAAAACATATGAGCAATGATTACATGTACATGTATATATCTAAGGTGCATGTATGTTTGAATATTTTCTTCAGAGAAAATGGAAATTAATGACTTTTGGGGTTCAGGGCAAATGGGAGAGGAGCTCGCAAGATACGACACGGAGTTGCCAATTTGTGTTTGATTAATTAGAACTTTAAAAATTCATAACTTTCTTATTTCTTATCATATTTTGCTCAAACCATCGCTGATCTGTTGGGTTTTTTTTCTGCTTCCTTTAAAACCAACTTGTAATCAGGGTGGACTTTCCCTTTAAAACCTGAATATTACAAGAAATGCTTCTTTTGTATCATTGAGAATGCCAGGGAACATGGGGGTACATTGTACAGTGTAAGTTACCTAATATTTCCTCCTCAGCTCTGTTATCTTAGAGACAATGTGATATTTCCTGATCTTTCTCCACCTGAAAACCCAACTTCCTTCCCACTACCCCCATTACTTGGTCCAGCAGATCATTGTTTCCTTGTGATTTACTCACCATTGTGTCACTGCAATATTCCCATAAGTTCTGGTTACTTTTTTAAAAATTAAAGTCAAACCTGTCTTTAAAGGTTCTGCAATGAGAATTGCTGCTCAAGGGAAACAGGAAATTGTGATTTTTATAGACCGATGGCCTTTCTATTCAGGTGGTTACAAATATAGGTTTGACTTCATCCAGCAGATCCCTTCTTTCTCTTCTTTTTCTATTTTTTTTACTCCATGCTTTTAGTATATATACATTGCTCATTGGTCAGTGTGATCATAGGGGTGTTGAACAGTGTGTGATGATGTACATCTTGGCCTACAATACAGCATAGCTATTGAAGATAATATTTATTATGTCTTCACTAAAATACTTAGTTCTAGAATTTTGCCAAGAACTTTGACTCCATATACATAATTCCTCTTGGGATATTGCCCTGATATTACATGATGAAAGTGTTTTAATTAGGTTTTTTTTCTCTCTCTCTCTGCAGGATTATTGTATGATATAAGTGCTCTGTGTAAAAAAGACTTGATACTCTGCCAAATCATCACTTTGAAGTCTTTATCTGTGAATAGCAGTTACTCTCATTCTTTACCTAGTACACCTGTTAGTGTTTAATTTGATTATAGCTTTAAGAGGAAGCAAAACTAATTCCCAATTTAGGAAATAGATTTGCTTGCTTATAAATATCTATGATTAATCAATTAATCACACACTAATAACGGAGAGTTTTGAATAAACTTTCATGACATAATTTCTCTGCTTCCATTATGGGAAGACTTTTGTTGAGCCATTGCTGAAAACAGAAACCATATTGCAGGCATTCATGTTAATATTAAATATGTTTTATGACTTGTTCTTTGCTAATGGCACATCTGGGGAGCGTTTCATCAAGCATTTTGTCAGTGATTTTTACCGACAACTGTTATAAGCTACTGAAATCCTTGCATCTGATTGGCCGAGAGCAAATTTGTCAGTAAAATCACTGACTAAACGCTTGATGAAACGCTCCCCAGTCTTCATGTTCACCCCCACACTTTATGTATACAAAACAAGAAGCTAGCAATATTAGTACAAGTAGACCTACATATCACATAGAATGAATTATGTATTCAGTATGTAGTCCTATTAATATTTTGCATTTGTTGTCTCATTTTTACTTAAAGGCATTGAGTAACTTTGTGGAGGCTTGATTTAATAAATTGTTTAATATTGATATCTATCTTGTATAATGATGTTCAGAATGATAAATAAATAGCCAGGCATAGAAAGGTTTTCAAATATATAATGCTATTATTAAGATATCTGCGACTGAATACTCCAATTTACGAAAGCGTATGGCCATACGCTTTAGTCTAACACTGAGTCAATGGGGAAAATGAGTCTGGCATTTTCCGGTCACTTGCATATGTTTACTTTTGTGAAGCACATGATGATTTTGAAGTGCTTTTTTTCACATGGGCTTCATTTTTACACCATATTACATACACTGATAACATGTAAGGCCAGAAAGCTCAGATTTTATCAATCCTCCACAAAGTTACTCAATCACTTTAACCTTTTTTAGTTTAGCCTAGTTTAGAGATCAACAAAAAAAGAATTTATGTAAACTTACGTGTAGGCCTTGTCTAAATATCTGTTCTTATGATTCTGTATTTTCAGGTGCGGAGACATTGAATGAGTATGTTGTATTTAAATGGGATGTGACAAATCTCTTTTCTAAATCTCTTTTCTGCAGATTACATGAGCAAGGGGGCAAGTAGAGGAGACGTCCCCTTGGAGGAAGGGGCGGAGTGGGAGCGGCTACCCGCCCAGCTTTGTGCGGACCTGACCCTTCTCATCCTGGAGGGAAGGCAGCCGGAATGGTCAGTCAAGGGCCGTACGGAAGGTGACCACTGCCTACCTGCCCGAGGGACCTCCATGCATCAGTGTCGGCCGAGCAAGGAAGCAGTAAGTCCACTGGCTCAGGAACTTGGGGATTTGGGAAAGTCACCGACAGGAAAAATAAATATACTGGTACCCATAAACATGAGGCAGGGCAGTTTCTAAAATAATAGTGTGGGTATTATTGTGGGGTGAAGTTCCAATATGCTGTTGATATAGTCACGGATATACTACCAAAGAGTATAAATACGAAGAGTGCTCAGTACCGAAATAAAGCAAGCATATATATTGCAATATTATGGTACATGTACATGTCGATCGACGCGGCCGAGAGGGAAAGGTTATTGTCTTTATCAAAATGTTTGTATTTTCTATTTTCTTTATTTTTTCTTCTTTTCCTTTACGTCACTTTTGGTAAAGCTGTAAAGGGCATAATCTTGATATTGTCCCTTCAAATACAAAGTTATGTCCCAAAACAGATAGGAATCAACTCTAACTGCGCCAGGGAGGAGCGGGAGAGAGTTGGGAGGGGGAGCTAGGAGAGATGTTTTTATTTTTGTTACTTATTGGCTGTGAAATTTCTATTAATATTTATGCGATGGGGGGGGGGGGGGGGAGGCATGGTCCAAACATGTTCTCTGATATTAAGCTCTATATGAGCATACACTGCGATATCTGACGGGAATGTCGAGAAAAGTAGAACAAAATAGTAATAAAATGCTATCTTTATTTTCTAAATCAGAATCATTTGATATCATGATTTATGCAAATTATAGGGATTATAGACCTATAATGTAAATTTATAGGCCTTATTCTGTTAAAGGTGTTACTCGGAGATGTACAAACAAATCAAAATGCAATAAATTTGGTATCAACTGAAAGGGGAAGATGCCCTAAAACATCCATCAACATTCGAAATCCATAGGTTTTCATAAATTAATATTATTCTGTTTCAAATGTGTGCCAAAATATTCGCATATTTTCGCCCCGCGAGCCTTTTCTTTTTCAACCTTGGAAATGTGACGTAAAACTCGGGACACGCTTGCTTCTAGCTAGCTCACGATCACGTCAGTACAGCGCGCGCACATAATGTTCACGGTTCGAGGTAAGCTACTGATTTCTTCCAATCTTTGAAAATCTTGTTGACAAAATGTATGATTTTGGCCCTGATTCAGATGTTAGAACCTGGAATCACACCGTCATTCCATCAATCACTGGGTAAATCACTGCAGCAGCCAAATACACATATATACGATTCATTCAGCTACAGTACAGTCAAGTCGTATACCGTAAGCTAGCTGTCCCGAGAATAACGTCATTTTTCTAGTGCTAGAATTCTCGCTTTCGCGGCTCATCTGAGACCCTGTCAGGGGTCTTGAAAAAAAGTCCTGATAATCTTTTTGAACAAGCTTACATCTCTAAAATTTAATTTCATTGTATTTTGGGGGGATTAGCTTTCCAAAAATGTATAATTTGTCCTATTTCTTATTTTATGGGACATTTCTTTGGTTATCTGCTTTCAAAAGTCAAGACAGAAAAGGCTCTATTTAAATTCCTTTTACCCCTCCCCCGCTCTCTTTGTCTCTCTCTCTCCCTTCCCTCCCACTGCACCATCTTTCATTTTCTGTACTCTTATTCTCTCTTACAACCAATCTGTAAAAAATGACTCCAATAGAAATGAGGACAAATTAATCATCTCTTATTGTTTTTGTTCAATCTCTACATTTAATGAGATCGACGACCACCAACACTATGCAATCCCATTCTTCACTTCCATGACAGAATAGTAGGGGCAGATCTGGGGGGGGGGGGGGCAGGGGGGGACCAGGGTTCGTACGGGTCATGGAAAACCTGGAAAGTCATGGAATTTTACTTTATTGCTTTTAAGGCCTTGAAAGTCATGGAAAATTGTTTTTTTCATTGAAAAGTCATGGGAAGTCATGGAATATCAAAATTATGGACATTCAACTACAGTATTTTGTCACTACAGGGAGCGAGAGTCGAGTAATCGATTTTACTCGACTCCCGTTCCGAGAACCGAAGAATCGACTCCGTGATGTCCAGAGTCGACTACTCGTGCCCGGCGGTTCCGCGGTTCCGAGAGTCGATTCTGTTGTACTGTGATAATATATACGAGCCTTGGAATCGGCCCCAGAATGAGTGAAAGTTTGAACTTATCAGCGACGCTACTTGGCTCCGCAAAAACTATCACTACAGTGTGTGTATACATGTGGGGTATGTGCATCATGTCAGACTGCCTGTATGTGTGTGTCGGTGTGTGTGTACAACGCCGTTAATAGCGCACACCTCATTGTGATGTACTATTAGCAAGACAGGGAAACTATCAGCATGGAGGAGAGCTTGGAAGAGAGAGAGAGAGAGAGAGAGAGAAAGAGAGAGAGAGAGAGAGAGAGAGAAATAGAGAGAGAGAGAGAGAGAGAGAAAGAGAGCGCGTGAGCGAGGGAGCAAGATGAATATTTAGGGGGCAGGGACAGAACATAATATATATTTGCATATCTAAATCCGGTGAAATGATATAAAAATTAATGAAACAAATCAACGAAATTTACTCCGGAATGGAAACTCGGCTTTCGAAGAACCAACAAAAAAAGCAACAAAAAAAAAATCACAGAAAAAGAAAGAAAGTCTGAGAAGAAAATAAAAAATGAAAAGAAAGCTTTCAGGTCTTAAAAAAACCCCAAATATATTGTTAGAGTACTTCAGGATTAAGAAATATTAAGAGAAGGAATAATATTTTTTTTTTAAGTAGGCCTACCGTAAGAGAGTAGGACGAAGAAAAAAACGTAAGTCAAATATCAAAAGCAATGGTCAACAAGCCCTTCACTTAAAAAATATAAGACATGGAAGAACTATGAAGGAAAACCCCCTCCAAAATTTGAGGAAATAAATATTATTCATGCCACAGTGACGCCACAACATAATAATTCAAACTAAGCTAAGAATAATTATCGTTCGTTAGAATCACAGAAAAAATTGCGCCTGTAGGTCACATGTAAAATAGAAAAAGGAACATGCCAGAGCGCGTTGATAGAGAGAGTTGAGACACGCGCATAATAAGCCTACGCGTACACGGTCTGTGTTTAAAACATGGCGGATCAGTTTTACGACTCTGTGTATGTATAGCTCTGGAACATGCCGTATAGCGCCACCTCTTGGTCATACCACGTACGCATAGTCATATCTACAGCCACCTTGCGAACAAATGAAAAAGACGATCTATTTTCATCATTATAGTCGCGAATTCAATCTGGTTTTCGTCATTACAGTTATGAAAGTGAAGCTTAGACTAGGATTATACTGGTCATGTATGTAGAATTTCGATAATTGTTTTATAAAGCGGAGCTTTTTATATGAAAATCGGACAATTGTTAAACTGCACACTACCGCTATGCAGTGACATAGTGAAGCCACCGGTGCTGCGGTGCAACGTATCGGGCCGGGCCGGGCCGGGGCCGGGCCTGGTCGGAGTCGATTCTGAATGGAATCCAAATCGAGATCTAGTTGGCATGCACTAGTGTAGGCAACGTATGGCTTTGCGTCCTGCGGCCTCCCAATATCTAGATAACAAAAGCTGCTTTTCTATTGGGAGACTTGAAACATGCCCTTTGCTTCGCTTTGATTTGACTTTGAGATCAAATTTTCAGTCTACCGACCGTGTAAAAAAAATGTATAAAAGTCATGGAAAGGTCATGGAATTCTGGCTAGAAAGGTCATGGAAAGTCATGGAATTTAATTCATGAGAAAGAGTACGAACCCTGGGGGACGAATCAGCCCCGGATCCCCTTTTGAAACCCAACTGGCATACCTTAAGTTCACAATAAAAAAAAACTGCCCCCTTAATTGTGTACTTTTCCAGCTCTGTGCCCCCTCTTTTACAAAATCCTAGATCCACCCCTGGTATAGGAATTACATTCTCTTGAAATACAAACTACAGGCATACGCGGGCTGTTGCCTAAAATATAAATAAAACTGAATCGAGCACCATTAGTTTGGGAGCCCAAGAGGCTAATAATGACGGTCATTAATAATCCGAGAAAACTTGTAAAAGGGCCCACCCTGCAAGACTGACGTAACAGTCTCATGGACCAGTGACAGATTTAGTGGGGGCAATCCCAGCCCATGCCCCCCCCTCCCCTTTGAAAGAAAATTATACATCATTGCCCCCCCCCCTTTTAGAAATAACTTTTTTTTTCTTTTTTTTTTGCTTGTCAGAGAATTATGTATGCAGGATCTATTGGACTCATCGAGCCTTAATTATACCTTTTCAGAGCTTCAAATTTCATGTAAATCACATTTTTCATAATTTCAAATAAATACTAAAAATCTAACTCATTTCAAAATCCATGTTTCCAAGTGTTAACCTATGGCAGCTGGAAGGCCAAAAGCATGCATATTCCAGTTTATTTATGCGGGGTCTGTAGACTCATGGAGCCTTAATTATATCTTTTTAGAGCTTTAAATTTCATGTAAATCACATTTTTTATATTTTCAAATAAAAACAAAGGAAATTATAATCATCCTAATATTCCTTGTTTTCGCGCGTAAACCTATGGTAGGCGAGACTTTTTTTGCCAAAAGCATGCATATTCCCGTTTATTTATGCAGGGTCTATTAGACTCATCGAGCCTTAATTTTACCTTTTCAGAGTTTTCAATTTCATGTAAATCACATTTTTATGTTTTCAAATAGAAACAAAGGGAATTTTAATCATCCTAAAATTCCTTGTTTTTGCGTGTAAACCTATGGCAGGCGAGACTTTTTTTTGTCAAAAGCATGCATATTCCTGTTTTTTTATGTGGGGTCTATTAAACTCATCGAGCCTTGATTATACCTTTTCAGAGCTTTAAATTTCATGTACATGTAAAATCACTTTTTTGATAATTTCAAATAAATACTAGGATCATTAAAATCATTTCACAACCCTTGTTTTTTGCGTGTTAACCTATGGCAGCTGGAAGGCCAAAAGCATTATTGACAATAAAGGTTCAAGAAATGTTTTTTGAACTATCCATCCTTTCTCTCGTGCAAAAATCAGACTTGAAAAAGATGTTTATTTTTATTTTATGTTGTGTGAAGTGCCTGTTATTGGGGGGGGGGGGGCGGGGCAACAGCCATGCCCTGTTCCATTGAAGAAACCGGGAAAAGAACAAAAAAGGAGAAGAGGACCCCCCCCCCCCTTCCCCAATGATTGAGTATGTGGGGTGGGGTTAGATAGTGGCAGGGTTTCTTGAATCATCTTTCTGGTTGAGTGAAAAAAATATATGTCAGAATGTTTCAACAACCCCCCCCCCCCCCCCCCCCCACTTTCTAAGAATTATAGATATGCCCCTAATCCCAATTATGGTTGTTGCCATGCTGTAAAATCAAACTAAAATGAAACATACATGTATACGCACAGTAATTGCAGGCCATATGTTTTCAGTGCCAGCAAGCATCATACCAGGGTATATTGTGCATGGTACATGTAGGTGCACTCATTCATATGCGGCTGTGGTAATGCCTGTGAGATTATTGCTTGTGACAGAATTATGAATGCGTTTCCTCAATTTCGCCAAGAATAGATCAGAAATGTCAGATGTGGTGTCTTACAAGTATATTACCTGTGCAGTGGCAGCTCAATGACATCATAGAGAGATTGCCAGCAGAATTGGAAAATTTAGGTCTTTAATTTGTTTGTAAAATTGCATGATTCTGATAGAAATCAGTACATCTGCAATTATTTAATGATTTAGGGGTTAATAATCATTTTTTCCTGATTTACACTGCACCTATAGATTACCTGTATGAAACATACCATATTGAATTATTTAAAAGAAGTTGACATTGTGTGGGTGTGTTATAGTGACTATTGCTTGAAACATTTTAAATTGATGCTATCCATACTTTCTATTGCATTGAACAGGGACAAAATCAAAAATCATTGCGCCAGTATATGTTGTTCTCTGTTTGAAAATGTAAACTTGCATACGCCATCAAAGAATTCACATGGGACCTTTGATACAAAGTGTCAGTATGAAGTCCCTTCTACATTTACACTCATTAACCCTGTCAGGACCAAAGTCATCAACACTATGTACAAAGTGAATAGCATATTAGTCTTGTGGCAACGAGAGGGTTAAAAGCTGCCTACGGCTTTGATGAAAAGATCATACCAACCATTGTGAATTTGGTGGGGGATGTTGAAAGGACGTACTTGAGACAATGGTGGATAGAAAAAAGATGACAGAGGTGATCATAAACACAATATAATCTATCTGGAAATGTCGAAGCCAAATTCGGACATGTCTAGACGATGTCATGTATCGCAATTTATGCAATGAGTGATTTGGGGGGTAAGTTGGTCGTGTGATTGTTGCTCTATATGTGGCCCTGTGCCTACGAGATGTAACTCAGTGCAGTAGTGATAAAACACTGAGTTCCATGTTGTAGGTTTGAGTACAAGTGGGCCTCGCCAAACGCTGGGGTCGAGCTCTCTCGGGTTACGTTGCACGGTGCCCACACTGGCCACATCACATACACTGTGATGTACTTAGAAATAGATCTACATGTATATATATGCAATGACGCTGACGAAAAGTATAATAATTGATTAAACTTCAACTTATTAATATCAACATAAATGTAAACTTTGGGAGCATACACTGCTATCGATCTCTCCATACGTGGCTAATACCTAGCGAGCTGTGCGGCCAGCATGCACTGCTAGTAGCTCTCAGACTCGTTCACCAAAACATGTGTGTTATTAAAATAAAATGTCAATCATTCTTTTTTGAAATTTTCAACGATTTAAAAAAAGAAGACCTTTGAATGGATATGCATGTGACAACAATGACGTTGATATTTTTAAAGCTATCATTTATCCAAGCCCCAAAAAGTTTTTTAATAACAAAGCAGTTGGGACTTAAATCAAACAAACTATAATAAGATGATAAGCAGTCTCGATCTTAGGGTTCAAAATTGCATTTGTTTCAAGGGGATCAAGTAGTACCTTATCATACACAGGGCTACACTGCCCAAACCTGTGTTTGATGATGATAAAATGCAGGCCCACAAAATTTACCTGTACAGTTACATGTGCGCTACATGTGCGCTACATGTGCGCTACATGTATGTATGAACCTAAAGACAATTGATGATTTTTATCTCCTTGGTTTTTATTGGCAAAATATACATATTATCCAGCCAACAATTCAGCAATGTAATTATCCGACAAGGAAACTATCCAGGGTAGCTGGTTTATATTTTAATACAATCTATCTAGACTGTCTTCCGAGTTCTGATGTAATTACAATATCCAGACCAATTTCCTCTGTTTGCACCACAGTGCAAAACAAAGACATTACGTACATTGAGTTACCATGGCAACTTAAAAGACTGCTTGAAATTTCATTTTTAGGAGTCCTTAAGGACAAAGTATTCTAAAAATATAATAAGTGTTTCAAAAATAGAAGTGTTACCCTTGTTCAGAAATAACAATAAACATGTAAATATGTGTCAGTCAATATTATTAGAACAGTCATTTACATTAGGGGAAAGAGTTTGTATTGAATTTTGTACACACGCAGTGTATAGTGTATTGAATAGGGGCTTTTTAGTACTGACGTGTATCTTGCATGTTAACAGTTGTAAATTCAGGACATCAGAATTTGCAGCATATCAAAGTTAATAAATTTTATCATTTACATGTACTTGCATGCAATCACAGAATCAGAAGACTCATTCTTTTGTGACTTTGTTTCTATAGCTGTTTTCTGTACAATGTATGCGGATTATTATACCAAAAAGAAGTAATGGTTGTAATAAAACAGATCAATGCAATCATTTGACTTCAAAAGTGGCTCTCACCAAGAAAACTAAAACAAATAAATAAACCCCCTCCCCCCCCAAAAAAAAAAAAAAACACCACCCTGACTACATGTTGAACAATGAATATGAATTTAAAGACTCTTCTTCATTATATGTGTTATAGAGAGCAGATTCTTGTAATGAGTTTTATTTATAAGGTTTTATTGGGATGTTAACTTGTTCTGGTATATTGATACATTTTATGAGGTGCATGAATTGTTTTTTTCCTCCAAAGCTTTTAATTTTATTTATCATTATTGAGCAGGATGTTTTCCAGTCAGGGCTGTGACATTTGTACAAGTGTGTGGTTTCTTTGGCCTCAAACAATTCCATCCTTTCTAGCCTGTATGTTCTTTGTGCAGCTGCTTGTACTAAAAAAAAATGCTGTTAATAATTGACTTTCCTCTCTGTTTGCTAATATGTTTCCATCTGTTTCTATTTTTATTATTGTTAGTTCAATCATACACTCTGAATTTGTTTTTGAATACCTTTCATGTCCGAAATAGAGAGAGAGAGAGAGTGCGTGGGAGAAATAAAGATAAAGATAGAGAAAGAGAAAAAGGTTGTGGGAGAAATAATTATCTATTTTTACTTCTTATTGCCTGACCTAAAGATATTAATCAGGATATATATGAAATGGGTTATTAAAATTAATGAAATTCTTATCTAGTCTGAAGTGATTGAGATCTTGTACATACAACAGAGACATTTACATAGCATCAAATGGAATATATTTGACTATGACCAAAAAAAAAGAAGAGAGAGGGGGAGAGAGAGAGATAGAGAAAGAGATTTCCAATCATATCTAAAGAAATGCATACATGTACACCATTTCACTCCTCTGATTGAGTCGACTAGCCATATATGTGTCTCTTGAGTGCTACTGTGCGTATAGTTATGAATCAAATTCTTGGAATGGTGAGAATGTACAGGTGAAAATATAAGATGTCTTGAAGGAACTCTTTGTAAAGAAGTTGATTAACCCAAGGATACATCTACAAGCATATGGTAACAGAGTGATATATTCTTCGCTCTTGATTGTTTGGAGCCTCCTTTGTCTGTATGGGAAATAGACTCCTGAGAGGGTCCATCTTCATTCATTTCTTGAATAAGTGGTATATTATTACATGTGTGTCTCCACAACCATATAAGTAGGGAGGAATGCATTATATATGCTATTTGGCCTTTTTCTCCAGAGGCAAAATGAGATGTAGATTTGGGGAGGGAGGGGGGGGGGGGGGTCATGATTATACAATAATTAAAAAAAAAAACCAACACAAAAAAATGTCACTCTGTTAAAATTAGTAATACATGTAGGCCTACTTGTTTACCTTCGAGCAGTGCTTTTCAAATTTGAGACAGTGACAATATTTTTCTATGCAAAACTTAATAAAATAAGAAAGACATTTATAAATATAAACATTAACAATCATGTATGTATTTCTTTTATGCTTGTATTGTTTCTGTACATCTATGTTTTAATTTTATTGACCAGTCATGACAGAATTCAAGAAGGAAAAGTAGGAATTAAGATAGAAATTGAGATCATTATTTTTTTTTGTCAACTAATGAATTATATAAATGTGCTTCGAGATTTATATGCCTTACAATGCATTTTTTGTATTAGCAGTGATTCTCTGAGTTATGGGGGGGGGGGGGGGGGGTTGAGTGTTTAAGGGGCCTCGATCTATGTAGAGGAGCATGTACGGTAAAATGAAGGCATCTGTAACACAGATTTGCTCAATCTATTCCCCTGATCAGAATATGATTGCACTGTAGGCTGTGTAGGGCAATTATTATCTTTTAATCAGAGAGACTTGCCTGTTCTCTTAGAAGGTGTAAAACAGAAGTATTCCTATTGAAAATAAATTGTAACTGACGCAACACCAGAAAAGAATAGCTAATCATTTTTTTTTTCGCTCGGCCTTCTAGGCTCATCATCAGAAAAACATCAAAAAACATCAAACAGATATATTCTCCTTTTAAAAGTTGACAATTGCTGTTGAGAATAATTTGTCTGCCCGCCCGATTGTGAGCATGTCTATTAGTGTTCTCAATGGGTCTGAATAGATTCAATTAATTTGCCATAGAGGAGAACTGGAGAAAAAGGAAGCCCTTGGAGGCTCGATCTGCCTGAATGATTGATTTGGCCATGGACTCGGCAGACTCCAAGCATCCATAGGTAGCTAGCTGTGTCATCAATATTCCTTTCTGTTGAGAGGGAGAGGTTTTACTTAACGTGTTTTTGTCTGAGAATGCTAGCGCTGAATATTTTTCCATTGGTCCATTTTTCTTGTTTCAAGAATATCACTCCATTTTTTAAATTCATATAATATACCTTTTGAAAATTTGATGGTTTTTACAGCCATCTTTTTGATATAATATATACATGTACCGTTAACTCTGCAGAAGTTGAATGTGTTGGGACTGCAAAAAATAGTGTGAATTAAACATGTAAAATTCATCTTCTATTTACATATTTTGCATAATTTACTTTTTAAGAAATTTATTCAACTTGGCCAAGCACATGTATTATCATGTACATGTACATTTCATGTAAATTTACATTTAATTTCAGCATATTACAAGGTACATGTAGTTTATCAAGTTCCTGTTTATTTCAGAATTCTATAAAAACATTCATGATAGCGAGGATTGGGTATGTTTGGAATTATAAACCCATTTTGTAAGCATGTGGATGTGGAAACTGACATTTCTAGGGATTAGTGAAAGAGGATTTAAAATATGGAATGCATGCCTCATGTGACAAACCTACTATGGATGCCCACATTAACAGCATAGATCTGAAGAATGGCATTTCACATTGAACATAGCATTACACAAGGGCTTTACATTATGTACAATGTATGACATTCTGAAGGGGGTGTATGGAATGTGCATGTATGCCATATACAATATGAAAGATGAGATCATGATCATTTATACCAACATACCAATGATTGTGAGCTAGATAGCATTTAATGACATGGTTGTGGTTAATCATCTGTTCAGGTTTAGCAAGCATTCAGTAAGCATACACACACATATGGTAGTAATATACCATTAAAAAACCTGTAATTACTTGTTCATGCATGAAGTAAGATAATTTTAAGGTCCCATTTAATATTTTCCCAAATTTGTTTTTTAATCGGCAAATCATTAACATACTTACACGAGTGACACAATATGGTCACACACTGTAGAGTTGATCAATTTATTCATTTTATTGTGCAATAGTCTCATTCATTATTACCAAATAAGGGGAAGAGAGATGGACTACATGAGTGCGTTTAAGTTTTCTTTTTTTTCCCCCTTTGGATATCATACTGAGAAAAGCCTGCGCTCCTATATCAATAATGCAAGTTTTGGTTTGGACTTGACTGAAACCTGATGTTTAGAACATCAAATGCATGAATAAAAAGGAAAGTGGAACGTGATGTGATATAAATAGATTTTCTTTGTTGATCAGTAAAGTAGTTATGGTTGGCATAGTAAATAAATAAAACTGGGTGGGAGTGGGCATGCATGATCAGATTTAGATTTTATATAGCGATGAATGAAGGTCATCAAGTAAATTAAACGTGTATATAATGGTATATATAGATTGCTGATGTACAGACACAGCATTTCTTTTGAAAGGTACATGTATGTCTCCAGGTTTACTGGAGTGTCTTTTGGGAATTACTATACATCATTTTTATCACCCGTTTTATTACATGTACTCATTATGTAAATATGTATACAGAGAGCTCCCACAAACCACTTTGTGAAGTGATTAGTGACACAATAGACAATTAGGGTGGAAAATATATTGTCTATAGATACTTGTAAGCGTGTGTTTGATTAGGTTCATGAACCAAAATTTGTCAATCTCATTTAACATCATTATCAATGTCAACTCTTTGCCAGCCTGTTAAAGTCAACAACACAAAATTTAGGATTTTTCTTTTTTGTGTGTGCTTTTTAATATGTTTGAAAGAAATGTACTAAAATATACACAGTACATATATTTATTTTTTCCATTTTGATGTCTTTTTTCCCCAGTGTACACAGATTGCATCCGTTACTGCCTACATCAGTTTCTTGTGTCGCAATGATATACCAGTATCCGTTGAGGTCCTGCTCTATCCCGACTGTTGCTATGGTACTCAAAGCCGCATCGAAGTGGGGGCATCGGCAGAAGGGGGCAAGGAACAGGTACCAGGACTACAAGAGTATGTGGTCCTGGAACAATGGATAATCCAAGTGTTACCAAAGAGGTAGGTCTATCACATCTGGTTTCCAACTTGTGGTCCTGGATTTATTTCATTAAAGAAATGGCTTTAGGGCTTGAGTTGCAATAGACCTGTTTACTAATTTATGCATGTTTCTCTCCAGAATCCTTAGTTACCAACTATTTAGTGCACCTGATATGCATAACGGCATCTCAATGGTGGAATCCATTTTGCATACATTAGTTGTTGCTATGACGGGCAAGGCTCTGGCAAGCTTTTGAGTCGCCAAGAGAAAATTTTGTTCAAGAAGTAGGCATAAAATTAGTAAACTGTTCTATTGTTTATCTTCTAAAACTTGGCAATCTTCAGCAATCAAATAGCATATAAAGTATAGCTAAAGAAAGAACATTTTTTCAAGATTTTTAAGTATTCATTGTAATAGTAATGGGCTGCGTGCCAAACTAGGGAAGACGGTACTTGTAGGAGATGAAGTATGTAATCTTTCTCTGAAAGCTCCAGGGATATACGGTGAAAGCAGAAACATGATTGCCAGAAAGTTTCATGAATTATGCGAGTTTCTCATTTCTCAATCCGCAATTTTGCCATTTATAATCACTGCATGTAGGAATCAGTCAGGATTTAATGAAATGGCAGTTTTTGGGGCATGCATGTTGGGTGTCTTATTGAATTATATAAACCTGTGGGCTGAATTTCTGTACGATATGTCAACCTGAATCTGAGATGTTCAACTAACATTTATGAACCCTCAGACCATAAAATGCAATCAATAGTAAAATAGTGATGTAATGGGTGATAGAAAAATGTCATATTCACTGTGCAATATTATGGCATTTTCATTCAGCTCTTCACATATCTATACGACTCATGCGAATATTTCCTTTTCACCCTGAAGGCCTTGAAAGTAGATTTGCCTCGCATAATATATTTTTTGTTTGCTTTCCCAAAATGGCATGATGACGTTTTCACTGCCAGTCTCTCCACATCTATCAGAATTCACAACGAATACAGATATTCAATTACCAGACAATAGAGTGCGAATTATTACAATTTAAATCGGGGCACTTGGTTGCATATTGCTCCTCAAGAAAAGAAGCCGTTGTGATCATAACCTGCGATGTGCAATTTTCCTTTCCATTTTCTCCTCGCTTCCTTACAGATTCCCTGATGGCTACAGCCATTTCCATGTGTTAATGCAAGCTGTGAGATCCTTTCTTCATTTTTCTCAGCTTGGTGCTTGGTTGAGCAGCACTCAAGGGAAAGCTCCTGCAAATATAGTGTACAGGTGAGGCATGTTTGACATATACGTGGCTTAAAGGGGCTGATCAGATGTGGCAAGGGTGAAAATCTTGTGCCTTTTTTCCAAGGAACCCTTGTGTAAAGTGTGTGTTCACAATTTGGCATTAATGCTCTTTTTTACCAAATGTCCATTGATATAGTAAGCATCTTCATATTCTATAAAATTGTTCATCAAATCTGATGATACATGTGTAGGTGGCGTATAATATGAAGACTATGATCATCAAAAGTGTGATTGGAATGATAATTATGATAATATTGATAATTACTTGTATGATGATAATGAATAAAACAATGATATGATAGCAATAAAAGAAGCTTTCTGTGAGGAATTTCTAAAGAAAGAATACATGCACTATCACATATTGAATATGTAATCTGCAAACAAATGAAAAACAAATCAGAAAAAAACCTTCAACATAGAAACAGTATTGATGTCTTCATATCTGTAATGAATATCCATGTGCACTGCATGACCTGACGTGAAGACATCCATCTGTTTTATGTGAACCAGTTGGGTCAAAGTACATACATGTGAAGCTCATTCAAGCCTTGTTCACACTTGATGCGCTAAACTGCTTTGGAAAAAAAAAAACCCTCAGCAAAATAAAATTTACTTAATCAATGTGCGCTATTCTATAACACACCAATAAGTACTGGTAACTACTTGTAGGAGCCTTTGCATGCCATTCATTATATAAAGTAGTTTTTACTTTGCAGACACGGTTTCTTACGCGGTTTACCATGGCATGTGTGAACAAGCCTTTATTCAAGCTAGATATGTCGCTGATTATGATGGATATTGAAGGACTATTTGCAGATCCATTACCTGAATATTTTTTCCTATAGCTGTGTAATAAATAATGTGCAGTAGAGCTTTAAAAGGTTGTATCGCAATGAATCTGTGTGAGTAATGGGCAAATTCAGTGAAAACACACCCTTGGCTAGAATTTATTCTGAAATATTGCCAGATTGATGCATTAGCAGCAGGCATGATGAAAAATCATGCTTGCATGGTTTGCAAAATGGTAATGCAAGAAGGGAACTTGGTCGACATATGGTAGTGTCATTTCATTGGAGGCAGGATTGTCAACAGGCTTTCAAAAGAGATTATTTATTAATGCTTTTTGTAACATTTAAATTGAAATGCATTGTCTGTGGGTTATACAGGTGTCTCAAAAAAAATGCAACAAGATTTTGATTGACAATATTTTAAAAAGTACTCAACTATCCCGAATGAAATTTTGTAGATCATGTTATAGTATTTATCTCCTGAATTTTGTGTAAATTTCGGAATAATTTAAGCTAAAATTAGCGTTAACCTGTCGCTTCTGTATTTCACCACAAGTTTCTTTGAACGTCTTTATTTTTTTTTTTGTGTGGCCAATATGCCTCCATAAAAGAGATACTAAAATACTAAATTAACTTAATATTTGTGTAACTTACACTGATCTTCATTCTTGAAACCCCTTTTTAAACTAGAATTTAATTAACGAAGAAGCTTGTTGGGAGGAATTTTTTTAATTTGTAAACAAATTTTTAGGCATTTTACTCCCAGTATTAAAGATCGTATGCTCGATCTGTAATGAAAAAACAGAATTGAATTTAATTCAATTTCAGAGTTTACCGTGAAATGTTCAGGCAACAAATATACACTTATTGTGCACTGATACTGTTCAATGCCCTCTCCTTGTAACATTTAAAAAACGCTACTTTTTACAAAAATGATCGTAACTTTCTTGCTTTAGCATAAAATATTGTAAAATTCACACAAAAGTTAGGTGATGCTACCATAATATTAACCTACCAAAAATTGCTGATGATGGTCAACTACTTGCTAAGATATTATCGATCAATATCTATTTGCATTTTTTGAGACACTCTGTATATGCCAATTTTCCCATAAGTGAGAAATTTTATAATTTGAATAAGTAGGTTCATGCGGTATATTCATGTAGATTTAAAAAAATCTATATATTGTGTGATAGGTTTCAAAGGTCACAATGAAAATTTGTGAAGCACTAAATATAACCCTTATTATGGCAATAATTCCAGGGTATGAGGGCATAGATGTATTTAGCCATGGGATAAAGATTTAACAGAGAGATAAATTACCTCACTACCCATTACAAGGAATATTGTCCATCTAGAGAGAATTATTATACTGATCCAAGGCCTGTAGGCTGTACTGCAGCATACTGAGAAATACATGTATGCACATGGTACACAGTACAGCCAACATGATTACTATGCAGGTTTAAAGGGAATATCGTCACACTGAGAGGGATGTATGGAATTCTTTCCTGATATGATTTGCTTTGGATAGCTAATAAATACGCCCACCCTTTTGAAATGGGAAGATGTTTGTTTGCATAATAAACATGGTGCTTTATAATCCACGGATCAACACAATAAGCCAGTTCGGGGTTAGGGCATGGTACAAATGACCCCAAATATCCACAGATATTTTAGACATGGAGGGTCCCTTTATGTGCACTTCAGAAAAGTAACTCTGGGAGTGATAGAGGTGCCTCATGAATAGCTTTTGTTTCCCCCTTTAAAAAGAATACTTCCACCTGGATATCATGGAATGCACCATTAGTGCATAATTGAATAATGATTACATGACATTCATGAGCACATATTGAATATTAGTGTCAGTGGGTTTTAGAATTTGGTACAGATGACCTTTATCTGGTCATGCTCAGATTGCATCCCCGAAGTGGCTTATTGGCCCATGCATATTATAAAACATTTCATCGTAAGGTCACATTAACAGTGCTCTATCTTTTCATCATTAAAATCTGTAATCTATGTGTTGTGCATTGTTTTTGCACTTGTAAGCAGATTTTATTTCTAGAGTTTCATATAGGCTTTTAAAAATCCACATTTTATACATTGTATTAAAGCTCTCTACACATACGTGTATTTATATACTGTTGATCACTGCACACTGCTGTTAGTGTATTACTTTGATCATACACACAGGATACTGATTCATAAAATTATTGTTTCTAGATAGAAAGTGGTGAGTGCAGTCATAACAAATAGGAAACCACTCTATGCAGTGTTAAACTATGATCACATGCTTTGCCATGCTCAAAGATACTTATCATAGTTTAAAGGGAGATATCAAGCATATAATTTGGAGTTTGCTCCCTTAGTTACATTCATGTATTGTATGTTAGCAGATTATGTCTACTTTAACAAAAGGCTACTCTTCATTCAATGAAAAATCATACATTTAGTCAGCTGTACAACTGTCTGTTTAAAAATGCGTTATTAGCAAATCTCATTCATGCATGAGAAATCGATTCAGCGTGAATAGCATTGAAATGCGTGTTTACTCATGCATTTGACAATCACGGGCAGTGTTTCATTTTAAAGGCACTGTTTCATTTTAAAGGCACTGATAAGCAATTTGATGAATAATCCAAATCTCATCTGCATTCATTCATCTTGACATAAATAGTGTAAAATCTCAAAAAATTGTAAAAGTCTCGCGGGTAAAAGTATAATAGGAAAATGACTGCCAATTTTCAGTATATCCCAAAGTCACAGAATTTTTCAACCTAAACTTTTAAGAATAAAAGTTACAAAAAACTACATGTTCATGTAAGTCTACAGTGTACATGAATTCATAAGCAATGAAAATATGTATTAGTAGCTACACGTAGGGCACAGCACAGTTTTGAGATCACCTCGGGGTAATAGTATTAGCTATGCCCCTCAAAGCAGTCAATATTTCTATACCGTTCCTGCAGTAGGTAGGCTATAGCTCGTACCATTCCTGCATTTCTATCAGGTCAAGCCAACCGTGTTGGGCTTCTTGATTAAAGCTAGACAGCTCGGGAGAGACAGTCAAAACAACATTTGTATGGGCATAGAATCCTCTCGAGGAATGCACCTACAAAGTACACTCACTCTCAATGATGAGCATTCTGTGGACCCCCTGCTATATTGTACTTTTCCTCGGCTTGAATAGTTACATGTACATTGTTATTGCATTGACACTAGATTTTGATTGTTATTCTTTGTGATGTTTTTTTAGTGTATTGAGAAATTCAAATGATAAAGGGATAAAGTGTGAAAATATTCCTAGTAGCCCATGGGCAGATGCTGGATTTGCTTGGGGGGGCACAAGTCTGATAAATATCTTACAAGCTCCCCACCCCCATCAAATAAAAAAAGAAAATGATAATAATAATAGTAATAATAATAATAACTAGAATTTAATTCGTCATGAGGACGAATTAGGTGGTCTGTCTTTCAATTTGTATGATCATAATAATGGGGAAATACTAAACTGAAGATTGGAAGTCAAGAATGCCACGCATGGAGATGCTTCTTGAGGACAGGAATTTAGAAATATGTCTGAAACGGTAATTGGAAGATGTGATAATATTTGTGCAAGATAACAATCATAATGGTGATGATTATCATGACGGTGATACTATATCATCACCATCATCATAACAGTGATGATGATAATGAAGTTGATGATAATCATCAGCATCATCATGAAAATCATGGCAGTGATGATGATAATGATGGTGATGATAATCATGATGATGATCATTATATCATCATGACAGTGATGATGATAATGATGTTGATGATAATCATGATGATGATCATTATATCATCATGACAGTAATGATGAAAATTATGTTGATGTTAATCATCATTATCATCATCATGATAACAGTGATGATGATAATGATGTTGATGATAATCATGATGATGATATAATGATGATGATGATGGTGATGATGATGATGATGATGATAATGGTGATGACCATGACTGAAATGATATTGATCTTAGCCATGCCAAATATGAAAGAGAAATGAAATTTAGTTTAAGAAGATACAGCCATGAGTTGATTTTTACAAAAATGCCACCTGGATGACGTCACAATAATCTTATGACTTTGAAAAAGATGCGGGGACTTGACCTTATTAGGATTGATGACTGACGAAAATTTGAAGATAATTGACTATGCCAACTTTGAGAAATTGTGATATCAAATAGCACTATTTGACATAGCAGGATACTTGGGAGATAAAGCCCATAGCTCTAATACACGACAGGGAATCACGATTTCCATAGGGTTATACATAAACTACTGCACACTACTTTCCAATAGACATAACACGCAAAATAAGGCAGTTTATTACTTGGTTTGTGATTGTTTATGTTATAATAGTCGAAGATGATGGTAAAATGAAAGGCAAAAAGAAGCAAAAAAAAAAAAAAAATTTTAATGGACCCACCGGGGATCGAACCTGGGTCACCGGAATGAGAGGCAAGTGCTTTGACCAATAGACCAAAATATTTCCCATAGAGATAACACGTGAACGAAAAACCGGATTCTCAAATCACATTTTGTAGTGAAAAATTGGGCATGATCCCGACATCTGATCAAAATTTGGAGACCACACTTATGAAAGCATATAGTCTCAGCTATAACATACTAAAATCTGGAAGAAAATAGACCAAAAACAACTGAGATACAGCTCAGAGAACAATGTCATGTAGATTCATGATCCGAAAAAAAATCATCTTCCATAGACATAACACGCAAATAGGGAAAATTCTGACATGGCATCTTTAATTGAAAATTTCACTGTGATGACGTCATCAAAATGAAAAACCGTGGCAACTGATTTTGTAGGAAATTACCTCAGCTACAACATATCAAAATCTGGGCGAAAAACGACAAATAATTACGAATCTAGAGCCAAATTTGCATAAATGTGATAACGTCAAAACATGAAAAATGGAAATTTTGACTTTTGGCGGCATTTCGATGACGTCATAATGTTTATAAGGGTCAAATGATACATGAAATGAAATCTATAATTCATACCCTACATGATGAAGAAAAAAAATTGGGAGGTTTGTGGACTATTTAAAGAGCTAGAGTTAATTTTGTAGAGGCATGTTTTTGCACGTTTTTTCGTTATTTTCGCCATAGACGCGCGCACGGAATTTGAACTTTGACGCGCCCGTACGACCTTATTATTGATTGAAATTGATTTCAAGATGATGGAAATGATGAAGAAAAGTGTCAGGATTGCAAATCAATCGAAAAAACAGCGTTTTAACGTTATTTACGACTTGCGCGCGCGTAAAACGCGCGCGCGGATGTTTACGCACGGAAATTTTTGAAATGCTCAAAATGACCTGAAACGTGTGCAGACTTGATCCTACGTTATTTTGAGCATTTTAAAATTTTGACGCGCGCGTACGCGCACGTCATGACCTGTAGATGACCTGTGAGGACATGACTTGATGACCCGTCAAGTGAAGTTTATGTGATGTGAACATAGTTGATTTTTGATGATCGATTATGAAGATATAATCGATCTTGTAAATTTACAAAATGGCGTCTTGATGACGTCATGATGACCTGATGACCTCCAAAAGCTTACTGGACCATGTCCATGATTGACCTCATACATGACATGAAACTCGATGATATTGACCTGGCCGATTTTGAGATGTGGTGGCCACAACAATTTGTAATAAAAAGAAGAAATAAATAAATATTAAAGAAAATTCTGACAAAATTAAAAGGAGGTCTGTCATAAATGACAGACCACCTAATAATGATATTTTAAAAAATTAAATTGATAAATGGACTATGTGCTTTTTAATTCAAACAAGAGAGTTATTATATGTACTGATTATTTTGTCATGAAATGAAACAGAAACCACTTAAATTAAAGTATTAGCCCATTAAATATTCAAACTTGGGAAACCTTTTTTTTTTCTTAAATAATTAAAGTAAATTGATTGGTGATGTTTCTGTGAATAGGTTGACTAAAACAGCCTGTAGACAAATCTGAAAGTTGTGGGTATGGGTAATATCCTTCTGTAGACCTCTGATTGGTTCGATGGAATGGATTAGCCTAATTCTATCAGTTACTCGGATATTGAAAACAAGAATGAAAGCTCATAGCCTTGAAAATATGCATGAGAATAACAATGCATGGAAAGTGAAGGAAGGGCCTTGATATTCGAAGTAAAACGTATTGGAATGGCACTAGAAAGCTTTTCTGTCGATCTGAAAGTGTCATTGTAAATGTATCCCATGAGTCACTTTCTTTTTGTGCAGAAATGTCACATTGTGGAAGAATATCTCGACCGACTCTTTCCCTCCGGCACAAAGCATTATATCACCCATTAAGAGCCAGTAGGGCAGTAACTCTCTGCTTGAATGATACAAGTTAACGCTTTTCTGGCTCTCGCTCAGCAGATGATATGTCATTTATATTTTAATTCCTCACCAAAATTGCAGAGAAAAACATGTTATTGCCATCTCTGATAGGGATTAATAACAATTTTGTGTTTGTTTATGTGCATGGTTTATGCACCATTGACCACATAATGGCTTTCACATGATGAAGCTGTACCTACCCCCCCCCCCCTTTTCTAAGCCAAAACGTGATCAATACTCACTCTGGGCTGTGCATGTGTGGTTTTAGTGTTTCAAATAATTGAATTAAATTTGGTAGCAGCGTTCATGATGCCTGCATGAAGGAATTGTACTGATTCTTCATAATGATTATGTGCATACCACTCATCTGGAGGTGGAAACACTGTATGATGATGTCATATTTGTAATGTTCTCCTTATGATCGGTAGTAAGCTAAATTGAGATATGATGGTCAAAATATTCAGTTTATAGGAATTAAATCAAATTAAGGCACAGAAAATTTTGAAAATATTATTCTAAATCCAAAAAAGAAGGAAAAAAAATGATTGATATGTGGAATTGTAGCTACACAAATATCATGGTCTGTTTGGAGCCAGAAAGGTGTTAACTCATACGTTAACACAGAGTTAACGCCATTCTGGCTCTCAAGAAACATTGTGTAGGCTTACAGTTTTTTTTACTATCTATATATATATAAGGTGGGGATATGATCGAAAGATGTGAAGAAATTTTCCCATAGATACTCATGTACTTTACGGAGATACTTGTATCAAGAAAAGACAAAAATATATCATGATCTGCCCTGTGCTTGAACTGTTGACTCTCAGGAAATGAAGGAAGCTCTGTATTTCACAAGCTATCTTCTGTATCTAATCCCTTACAATATGCTCCTTCATATCTCCCTTGTTAATCATCTAACATGGGCTGACTGATGTGGTGACTTGGATGCTAATCTCCCCCTTTAATCGCCTAATCTCAATTTCCCCAGCGTTGACAGCAAGCTAAGTGCTTCTGCACGATGTGTGCCTTCCCATGTGATGGCAGGCCCTGTTGACTTACGCACACATTCTATGCCCAGCTGGCCCGCCTGAATCTGTATTTAGCGTGCCTCATTAAATTTCAGTGTTAACCTGTACACTTACCGTCCCTGATCACCTTTCACATTCTACCTAGAGCATTAAAGGTAGTATCGAGCATCCATTTGCATTTATCCCAAGTACTTGATATCCAGTTAGAATGACTGAGCCACTGCATGTGCGATATTTTGGGATGATATTTTGGAATTTGTGTCAGAATATTCAATGTTTCATTATTTGTGTAAATTAATAATAAATTTTCTGTACTCCCAGCTGCTAACTGAAATATATGAAGGACTTGTGGCAGGATAGGAAAGCACTTTGGATCTCCCTCATTCTCATTTTGTAGTATTCCCCTTCCCTCTCGGTTTCTCTGTTCTCTTTCTCTCTTTCTCCTATTCTCCAAGTCTGTTACTGGTAATTTTATTGTCTGCACCAATTTTCTCCACCCCACCCTCTCCCTCTCTCACCCTCTCTCTCCCTCCCTTCTTCTCCATCTCTGTCTGTCTGTCTGTCTGTCTCTATCTCTCTCTCTCTCCCCCCCCCCCACCCCCCACCCACCCTCACTCTCTCCTCGATAAAGAATTACGGCAAATGACACAATTGTGACCCCACAAAACAAAACAAAATATTTACAGAGCAATGAAGCTGTCAATTTGAGATTGCATTTAAGCCAAGAGCAAAGTTGACCTTTCATGAACTTGAGAACGTGACTCCCAAAATCGTGTCATACATATCCTTAACATGTGACAAGCTATGTAAAATGTGTATTAGTCATGGGAAGTATCACACAATCTCTGCTCATGCTTAATTAAATGTGTGGTTAATATTTCATGGAATGATCTACTCTCCAATTGTGGTTATAGCTCACCGAGCCTGTCCTGTAATTGAATTAAACAGAACTTTGTAAGTGTTTTAGATGTTAATGAAATGTAGATGTCACCAAATTAAAAAAAATAAAAATAAAGAGAATTATAATAATAATAATAATATGCCCATTTATATAGCGCAGCCACTATATGGATATACTCTACTGCGCTTAATTGATTGCGGTTGGTAATTTTAGTCTTTGATCAGGCATTCTTTCACATCAAACATGAGAAAATCACAAAGAGAAATCTGGCATACTAACGGCCGGATGTCAAAAGTCTTCACCATCTTAGCAATGTGATTGAATGTAATGCTTTGAAATAATGATTACTGGTAAACTGTTTCAATCATTGATTTCATTAATCCTTAGAATCTTACATGTATGTAAGGTATGAAACGTCCCAGTGTTACTGTCGGGTTTAGCAGGGAGATGTTTATTATGTTCTGGTGAGAAAGTGAATAATTGAATCTTTTCACCACATGCACTACATATAATTTTTACACAATCATTTTACACAATCATTTTAGGTCACATGAATACCGAGAGGTGTATAACACTGGAAAAGGGAGAAAAAAATAGTCCTTGGTGTAATCCCCCTTGTAATTCTGTACTCCTTGATGAATGCGGTGATCTGTATTCTTTCTGAGAGGGGTAATAAATTACGGGTATACTTATTGCTCACAGCCATTTTGCTATTGTTTTTCATGACAGAGTTTGCGCTCATGGGGAATCATTTGCTGAGAACACCAAGGTCCAGCCTGAGCTCCACACCTTCCCTTTCCTTAACATCTCAAAGTCAAGCAGTCTCCAAGTCAGTGTGGCATCGTTACCTCGGCAACACAGTATTCCTCAGCCCGCCTGTTTTAACCTGATCCACAACAAAAGGAACGGCAAAAAATCCAAGACAAAAGCTTTCAGCGAATGCGAGACAAGCTCCAGACAGCCAAGGGATGAAGAATATGGCAGTCAAACGCAGTATGGTAGCACACAGCATGGTTATCACGAACAGGGCAGACATGATCCCGCGTGCGGTGTGTGGGAGAGAACTGAGCCTTACGACAGGCATAGGAGACATAGCAGAGAGTTTCAGGGCGAGATGGAAAAGTCAAGCATGCACAGACAATTTCCAGGTGTCGGTGAAAGTGATTCGAGGAGAGGATCACTGGAGCAGGAATGGGGGTTTGAAGCAATACAACAGAAGAAAGCTCAAGTGAGGAACAGCAATAAGTTGAGGGACAGTCCCAAATTGATCAGGACCTTTCCTAGTGCTTACAGGACAGAGTGTAGCCGACCCCCAGGTGATCCTGAGAAGGTGCCAGAGTTGGGCCACAATACTAAGTCAGAAAGCACAGAAGATATCTTCACACCTCTCACGTCATTGTTGGATGTTACAAACCTGCATACGACGGGTAGAATTCAGGACATAGTGTGTGAAAACGTGAGGGATACAGATGATGTGAAGTATCATGAGAAGCTGGTAGAACTAGAGGAAGGTTTGTCATCACTGAAATTACACCACATACCAGCTACACCTTGCAATGTGTATTACCCCCCGGAAATAGATAGCACCGAATCACGAAGCACGTCTCTGTGCTCAACGGATAGTGATCAAGGAATCCTCTTCACTGCCGAGCCTTTGTCTGATGTCTCTGATGTCTTTAGTACAGAGTGGGAAGAGAATGAAATCCCCCAATCAGAGAGAGAGAAGCTATATTCAGATGATCATAGTCTCAGTGAAGAGGATAGTTTGAAATATGAACCAGCTGCATTGAGAGGTGTGTATGAGGATGCACAGCCCCAAGATCAAGACTTGTTTGGTTTTTATTCAAAATTTCATCATCAACCTCCTCTAGAGAGAAGTATACATTTGACATCATCGAATACCAGCTTAGATTCATGTACCTATTCGCAGTTGCATGGGTCGTCCAACTCGCTAGTGAACCTCTGCCATGATTTATGCCACCAGCCCAATGCTGACCTGTGCTATATACCCAGCGATGGCGCCAGAGTGTCAGCAGAGGAGTGTGCTGCGCGGAGGCGCCATGTGAGCGGGAACTCCCAGGACGGTCTCGAGGCGGGCAAGAACGCCAGCTGCGAGACCCTGACAAACCAAAGTGCAATACAGAATGACGGCAGCGAAAGTCAGTGCTTCAATGCTGCCGTTTTTAAGAACAAAACCCTCCAGGACTCCAACTCCATCAAGTCTTCCCCTTCCTCATCCCCCATGGCCTCTCCTAGGAGGGCCATGAAATCCAGGGGGTGTGGGACTGGATGGGGGGATGACTTCAAGCCTGATATTCCCGCTCCATTCATCAGCAGTGGGGTTGTGCCTCAGATGAAGGATGAGAAAGAGAACTCGGAGAGCGCCTTTCAGTTTCCCCCACCAGGGAAGGGGAAGTCTCTACTCAGGAATGTACTCAGCAAATCTCACCAAGTTGAAGAGGTTGGAATTATCATTGTTGTTATTTTTGCATATTTAGAATTTAGAATTTACTTCTTACTGTATACATACTTTACTAGCTACCTGCAATAGGAGTCAAGTTAGGTATTATCATTAATTATACTGTTATGATTTTCAGCTGTCTCATCTCCTAAATAGAAATCATCTTGTCAGTTATTAACCATTTTTAAAGAACCACTTTATTATTAGATCAGCTAAAATTGGGATCATCAGTTAGAATGTCTCTAAAATCCTCTTTAATTGGGCAAATCATACTGTTCCAATACTTTTTGTAATCTTTTGAAATCATCTTGCTGTTACATGGATAGTTTTGTATTGATTATACATGTATTTTATTGATATTTATTCCACTATTCGTGTTTCCGTTCAGGCTAAAACTGAGATAGGCCGAGCTGTTCCCAAGGAATCTGGTGCTAAGGCCAGTATGAGGAGATCCCTAGATGGATCCAGCTCCTATGTGTTCCATCCAAGGACTGGTCTACCTATCAATTCTAGTCCAGTAAGTAGACCCAAGTCCAGCTACTACCATTAAATATCTATTATTCCAAAAGTGTTGCTGTTTGAACTAAGCCCATATTTTAGTCCATCGTTATGTATTAAACTGTACAATGAAATGTGTCTAATCCAAACCTGCAAATAAAAAAATAAAACAAAAGTAAATCAATGATGAGAATGTAAATCATGTGAATTTAAGAAAGTTTACTTGAATTCTTTTTTAACATCTTTGATAGTATTCTTACTGATTTTTTTATGGACTAGAGAAATACCATATTAGATCTAATCATTCCTCTGACTTCAATAAATTTCAGGCCCCTCTACGTAAGGCAAAGACAACCAATGACTGCCCTTCATTACTCAAACCAATAGGTCTAACCAGGTGAGTTGATTCCTATCATTTATCCTTTTCGTTTGATCCCTTTTGTAATTTTCATTATCCTTATACATATTGTTTCCGTGCTGTGTCAGTAATTGATTTAATTTTAAATCAGTTAGAATATTTTGGACATAATAGAGGACAGAACTTTCATCAGAAAGATAGAAAATAATGATCATTTCTAGAATGGTGGCATTCCATAGAGATATGTAAATAACAATATATTTGTTATAATTTGATGAATATTTGAAGAAGTTATAATACTTAGTTGTTTTTTAGCTCTACTATTATTTTATTATTTCTTTGTTATCATGTCCTCCAAATGAAAGTGTTATCCTACATCAAAAAGCATGAAGAGGTAAATAGAGAGAATATAAAAAAGTACTATTTGATTAAGAAAAAGTGAAAATCATTCATTTGAAACTTATGTTATCAATGTTGTGAAATGATCTTGCATGCTTGCATTGTCATTTCCTATTCATACAATATCAGCCAATACTTTGATAATTTTGTCTGTCAAACTAAACATTGTTTCCTTCTTTTTTTCCCCCAGTTCTCCATCGTGCAATAATCTGGAGAAGCCCAGCTCATTACTCCTAGGTCATCCGATGAGAATGCTTAGTACTAGTGCTCCAGCTACCAGCTGCCTTCTAGGAAACTTTGAGGTAGGAAGAATCTCTCCTTGACGCAACCCCCATGCCAGCCCCCTCCTCCTCCCCCCCCCCCCCCCATACAAAGGGCTCCCCCTTCCATTGTTTCATCTTCCTTTTTTCCCCTTTTTAAAGTTTTTTTAATAACTTATTCAATTGTAATGATTTTTTATTTAATGTGCCTTTATATGTACCTACAAACCTCTCTTACTAATCTTTTTCAGACTTTTCTGTGTTTTATCTGTTCTGAAAAATTATGGAAATTGCCACGTTATGAATATTTATGTATTCCGTATGGGTAGCGTTTTAACATTGTGACACAGATGACAATGGGAGCTAATAAACAACGAACATAGGTAACCGATTTTGTGTCCATTTTACAAATTTTATATGATATCCATTGTGAGGTAGGTTGCAAATGACCTAATATAACCCTGCAATCACCCTAACCTAACACCAGTATGTACTTTAACCTGTATGACACTGATTTCCCCCCTGTTACCCTTTTTTACAGGAATCTGTACTTAATGGCAGGTTAGAGCCGTTGGGTACGATAGACGGTTTCACAGCTGAGATTGGTGCAAGCGGTGCCTTCTGTCCAAAACACATATGTCTACCTGTTACTACTTTCTTCTATAGTGTGTGTGATGATGATGCCCCTTCTTCATACTTTGTAAGTACCAATGCATGTCGCTCTGTATTAGTGTTTCTTAACATGTTGACTACCAGTGAGTCACATGCAAGAACTCGTATGGAAGCCTGCATAGCAGAAATGAAAAACTAATGAAAACCTAATAAACCTAATAAACTAGAATGGCCGTCAAAGGCGGCAGACCCACGCCTTAACCCAATAGGTTTTGTTTTGTTGCGATTATTTTTGTAAGCAGTAGCCATTCAAAGGGGATAACAAGAGGCACATCTCCCCCCCCCCCCCCAATAAATTTTGCCATATCCAGGTCATAGCTTTGTGTGTCCCCACCCTTGAAAAAATTCTTCTGAAAAAGATATTTTATTATTGAAACATCCCTCCCCTAAAAGTAATTGATTAGACATGTCAGAGAGCGTGGCGTGGTGAGAAAAAAAATGTTAGCAATTTGTATTCAGTGTTCAGTCCAAGGCCGTACGCAGAAATTTTTTTTCCTGGGGGGGCAAGATGATCGCTTTCAAAGGAACCCATAACTTGAAGTCTAAAACCCGATTAAAAAAAAAGTATGATTTTGAAAAGGCTGTACGCAGAAATTTTTTTTCCTGGGGGGGCAAGATGATCGCTTTCAAATAATTACTTGAAGTCTAAAACCTGATTAAAAAAAAGTATGATTTTTGAAATTTCAAGGCCGTACGCAGCGGGGAGGGGGAGGGGGGGGGGGCAGTTGCCCCCCCCCCCCCCCGCTGCGTACGGCCTTGGTTCAGTCATGTCAGTGTTAGTAAATGTATTCATGTTCTATCTTTACATTGCAATTCGGGTTGTTGGTTTTTTTTTCATCGGGCTTGGATAAAATAAATATGACGACAAAAGAAGTTGGATCTCGACTTGAAAATGACGTGCATGCGAGGCACAGAGCTTACTCACTCAGTACTACAGTCAGCCGGCCGGTCGCGACAGTGCTGTGTATAGTTATGTACGTAGACTACAGCTACTCAGCCACTCACTCAGATCAACACACGCGAACACTCGCGAGTGCGATAGACTCACTCACGTCGAACAAACGCACCAGATTTTCACCGAAAACAATTAAAATCACGTACTACACGTCCACCAGGATAAAATAAATCACAAAAACTTCCACAACAAAGTGGAAAGAACCGGGGAAAATAAACAGAAATGCACAGAAGATAAGAAATAGGAGAAATTAGACGTGCTAGGCTATACGTATACCGTATACCTAGCCGCTTTCGATTTCGCAACGAGAGTACAGTTCAAGCGCGAAAAATCCCTTGTTGCTGGGATACGTTGGCTTTGAATATTCATTGCAGGCTCGTGCGGATTTGAAGTGAAATAGCAAATAATGGGTCTAAAAGTCTTCTAAAATTCATAAACCTGAAATAGATTTTTGGTGAGACGAAGTAATGAGTGTTTTGATTGACCAAAATATTTCTGCATCGGCAGGCGAAGTTTGGGGTCATCAAACTTTCTAGTTTCTATCCTGTCACTCTCTGAACTGAAGTTCCTATACTTTACTACAGGGTCAAAAGTTCAAGGTCACACAGAATTTGCAGGGGTCAACCAATCATCACCAAAATCTAATCGATTCTTTCCTGTCACTTTCTGAACATTCCCTGAAAATTTGGTGCAAATCCGTTCACCCGTTCTCTTGTTATCTTGTACACAAACAAACAAACAAACAAACAAACAAACAAACAAAAAAAACAAAAAACAAACATACGGAGCCCTTTACATAACCCTGCCGATTTCATCGGCGTGGGTAATTACAGTTGAACGATGACAAGAGTGAATTTTTGATTATAGCATCACGAAAACAATTGTCTAAAATTCAATGTCATTCTTTGCATGTTGGTAATTCTGTTATTAACGCAAAGCCCAGTGTACGTAATCTTGGGGTTCAATTCGATTCTGAGATGTCAGTGTCTGCCCATGTGAATTTAACATGTAGAAATTTATTTTTCCAAATTCGTAATATTAATAGTGTGAGAAAATCTATGTCTGATAAAGTAACTTCATCTGTTATACATTCATACATTATTTCTCGTTTAGACTATGGTAATGCATTGTTGTTCAATGCTAACAGTGATCAAATTCTTAAGTTACAGAGAGTGCAAAATGCTGCTGCCCGAATTCTCAGTAAGACTTCGAAATATACTCCTGTTCTTAAAGAACTTCATTGGTTGCCTGTTGTGGAGCGTATTAAATTCAAGATTTTGATGCTTACATTGAAAATTGTTAATGGTTGTGCTCCTCACTATTTTGATGATCTGATTTCAGAATATGTTCCCACTAGAAATCTGAGATCTTCAGGGATTGGGCTGTTGACACCCCGTAGAGTCAAATGTTCATTTGGTGAAAAGGCTTTTGCTACTAGTGCTCCTGTTCTGTGGAATGCACTTTCTTCAAGTGTTCGCAATGCAAATTCTGTAGAATCATTCAAGTCCGGTCTTAAAACATATTTGTTCTCATCATATTTCAAATGAACCCCCCTCCCCCTTCCCTATTAAATCCCTCTGCGCCTCTGAATAGGAAACTAGATAGAAGGCGTACCTTAGATGCTATATATTATTATTATTATTACCAAAATATGTTTGTGTCATAGACTTAATGCAGGACCCTCCTGGTACCCATGGGTAATGAGTTAACTTGGGACTTGTGATCCCCATGGGGTAATTTGGCATTTTGGGAGAGTATTGAATGGGTTAAAAGTGAAACAAATCCTATTTGAATCAATGTACAGTCTCATTACAGCAAGTAATGGCACTGACAAGTATTTTCCGGTTGGATCATGGTTCCAGAAAGGTTAAGAACCGCTGTTCTATAACATCATTGCCAAATATTATGTAAAGTAGTAAAGCTGTTGATATGATATTTAGTAATTTATCTCCTAAGTTAAAAAGCGGGAAGAAATTACAATTTACATTCAGTTTGATTGATAGAGGGTATTTCAGATGCAGTCAAATCAAACCATGTTAGAACTCAAAATGGTTGATCCCTTTGAAATCTACTTGATAAAGTGTATGGATCTCCTTTATTATCTGTTGTGACTTGATTTGAATTCAGGTATTTACTCCTTGATTTCTTACAAATCATAAGCGATAGTAGACTGCCATTAATCACAGCTTACAATCAAATTATACTTCACAATCCATATTCAAATAACTATCAAACTATTTTTTTCTTACGAGTGGAACTGTTTTTTTATAAATGATAGATGAAACTTTGTGTAAGATTTGATTGAATTACAAATGTCATGCAACAGTGCTCATTACATTCATCAGAATTAAAATAAAAGAAAATCCTTCCTGTTCTTTATTCAAAGTCTTTGTTAACCAATTGCCATTTTTGGTCTTGTTGCAGGGTCATATCAACCTTGAGGGCCAAAGCAGGAGAGGATATCATGTGCCTAATTGTGGCACAATACAAGTGGTAAGGAACAATGACATGCTATTTTCTTTGTAGCAAAGAAGAATCTGGTTTTTCTTAGTCTTGCTTTTATTACATACCTACGTATATGAAACATGTTTGGTAATAAAGTGTGAAAAAAATGTCCAGAATTCAATAGCTATTGTGGGATCAAATCTTACAGCATGAAGGCAAAAATACAATGGTTGACCCGTTAGTACATTACTAGCTTAATACTGCCTGAAACTACATATACATTTTTTGTTGCTGTAGAAACAAAGTATGGAGTTATTTACGATGATATTTCACGTGCATTGTCTTTGTGAATTCCCCTTGTCTATCTAAAAGCATTTGAAATGATAGGCATTTTGCTTTTTCTTCTTATAAGTAAATGACTTTTTTTGCATGTAATATTTAGGTGATAATGGGCTGATATGGATTGCAAATGGCAAATCTTACAAAGAGTTTTTTATTGGAAAGCTGATTTTCAAAATCAATGTAAATTTGCTCTTTTGTTTAGAAATTTTGCATTCACAACTGTTAAACACCATATGACTTTACGATGTCTGCTAATCCGTAATTGTCTTTCCGTATTACAAATCATGTTTCTTGCGTTATTTCCTTCTTTAATGTTCTGAATTTGTATTCCCTCATAAAAGTAACATTAATTTTTTTTTTATTCCTCTCAATTTGAATCTTCCCTAGACTTTGTTCAACCCTAACAAGACAGTAGTGAAGATGTTTGTTGTTCGCTACGATCTAAGCGATATGCCACCGAACTGTCAGACATTTGCCCGTCAGAGAATCTTCTACATGCCAAGCGATGTGGACATCAATGATGATTGCGACAAGGAACTTCGCTACCTCATCCATCTTAGGTGAGTCTTTGTACTGTGAACGTACTTTGTATTCCTTTAGAGGGAGAAAGGAAAAAACCCATTTTGTGCCTGCGTGGGAGGTCATTTTTTCAGAGAAGAGAGCGTCAAGCTGGAAGATGTGGTTTAAGTGAAAATGACATGAATAATAACAAGGAAGAGCAATTTGTGTCATATTGAACAATAAATATACTGAAACTTTCAGACAAATTCCAAACTTTCATGATGTTCAAAAGAAGTCAAAACAAATCCTATTTTTCAATCCACACCACAGTTAAACTGTCCTCAGCTCAGCTTTATCCAATGAAGATTACATTGCCATTATATATTCCTTTTCAAAATCATTATTATGCCTCCGCCCACCGAAGGTGGGTGCCGGAGGCATTATGTTTTCGGGTTGTCCGTCCGTCCGTCCGTCCGTCCGTCCGTCCGTCCCACTTCTCGTTACCGCGATATCTGAAGAATCATTTGAGGTAGGAACCTCAAACTTGGTACTAGTATGTTTCCCTATACGAAGATGAACTGATTAGATTTTGGGGTAGGTAGGTCAGAGGTCACAGAGGTCAATTTACATGAAATTACATGGAATTACTGGTTTTTAGCACCGTTACCGCGATATCTCAAGAACTATCTGAGGTGAGAACTTCAAACTTGGTACCAGTATGTATCCCTATACGAAGATGAACTGATTAGATTTTGGGGTAAGGAGGTCAAAGGTCAGAGGTCACAGAGGTCAATTTACATGAAATTACATGGAATTACTGGTTTTTAGCACCGTTACCGCGATATCTCAAGAACTGTTTGAGGTAAGAACTTCAAACTTGGTACTAGTATGTTTCCGTATACGAAGATGAACTGATTAGATTTTGGGGTAGGTAGGTCAAAGTTCAGAGGTCACAGAGGTCAATTTACATGAAATTACATGGAATTAGTGGTTTTTAGCACCGTTACCGAGATATCTCAAGAACTATCTGAGGTGAGAACTTCAAACTTGGTACCAGTATGCATACCCATAGAAAGATGAACTGATTAGATTTTGGGGTAAGTAGGTCAAAGGGGGAACCGACATTTGCTCCGGCGGCAATTGCTCCTGCGACAAATGCTCCTAAAAATACGATAATTGCTCCGCGACAATTGCTCCACGATAATTGCTCCTGCGACAATTGCTCCGTCGACATTTGCTCCTGCGATAATTGCTCCGGCGACATTTGCTCCTACGACAATTGCTCCGACGACATTTGCTCCTGCGACAATTGCTCCGACGACATTTGCTCCTGCGACAATTGCTCCGTCGACATTTGCTCCTGCGACAATTGCTCCGTCGACATTTGCTCCGATCGAGCGACAATTGCTCCGCGACAACTGCTCCGTCGATAAAAATGCATATATGCGACAATTGCTCCTGCGACAATTGCTCCGTCGACATTTGCTCCGATCGAGCGACATTTGCTCCGCAACAACTGCTCCGTCGATAGAAATGCATATATGCGACAATTGCTCCGTCGACATTTTGCTCCGATCGAGCGACAACGGCTCCGTCGACAGAAATGCTTATAGGCGACAATTGCTCCTTCGACAATTGCTCCGTCAACATTTGCTCCGATCGAGCGACAAATGCTCCGCGACAATTGCTCCTGCGACAATAAACTCGGTAGACATGGTAGATAAAAAGGAATATGCGACATTTGCTCATCGACAATTGCTCCGCCAACATTTGCTCCATTTGAGCGACAATTCCTCCGCGACATTAGCTCCGTCGAAGAAAATGAATATGCGAAAATATCATTGCCTCGAGATATTTCGAATATCGACGCACCTGCTTCATTTCTTTATCTATCTTTCTTTTTTGACTTCTTCCTTGCCCTTTTCTTTCTTTCTTCCTTCATATTTTCTTCCACATGCACAGCCGAATGCATACCGACACGGGCATTGTAGTACTAGTACCAACGGCAAGTTTTGAGGGGGAGGACACATCCACAAGGCCCCCCCCCCCTCCCATACGCCACTGGACTCCACGTACATAGGCCTTTGCATGTTTTTATTTTGATTGTTCTTTTACTTTATCATGGTTTATATATTTCCTTTCACTGCCATACGTTTGACGTTTGCTCTGATTCTTGTTTCTGTTTGTGTTTTTTTTTATAGTTTTGTTCTTAATAAGCCGACACCAGCTCAGCGCGGCAGGAGCCGGGGAGCTGGTTGCAGGCATAATTATGACCAGCTTAGAGAGAGAAAAAGAAAGCTGTACAATTTAGTCAATATTTGTTTGTTTTTGTTTGCAAGGCGTTTGTCAGCTCCACGCTGAGGGAGACCCGGGAGCGAACACTTAATACCCCGCTTGACCAGTTTAAAAAGTTGAACTTGGCAACCCAGAATGATTGTCGTATTACTGGTATAAATTATTCTATCTTTCACGTTTGTATTATTTTTGTTTATATATATATATATATATTTAAACCATGCAGTTCTGCATCGGGGAGTCAGGGAGCTAGAGGCATTATTATGATATTTTCTGTTTGATAGAGTACTGCCATATTAATAAGTATAATACATGTATATGTCAATTTGTTTTGTTTGCGAGGCATTATGCAAGCTCCACGTGGCGGGAGGCCCGGGAGCGAACACTTAATTCCACCAATTCCCCATATTTTGGGCGTATATTCCCTTCCCCTCACTATTACAATATTAAATTGAACCTATGAACTTTAGCAATTCGCAACAACCCACATACAGGACTTGCTTGTTTTCCCCACCAGCAAGTGTCATGACTAGTAGATAGAATGGCTATAATTTAGAAATAAATGTTCGCCATCATTTACTCAGTTGTGTTAAAAATGCCCAAGATAAAGAGAGAGAGAGAGAGAGGGGGGGGGGGGGGGACAAAATAATAAAACATATAGATGAATAATTAATAGGTATAGGCAAAATCACAAGGGAAAGTGGTAGAAAAAAAATCTTTAAAAAGGTTTATTTCCAAATCCCGAAACACCAACAACAGCTATTGTTCTGAATTCGTTGTGTTCGCTTTTGATGAGGATTTTATATAAGGTTGTCGTTGGAGCAATTGTCACATACATAAGCATTAACGACGGCCGACGGAACAGATGTCGGCGGACAAGTTGTCGCATGAGCAATTGTTGCGGAGCAATGATATTGTCACATATTCATTTTATTTGACGGAGCTAATGTCGCGAAGGAATTGTCGCTCGAATGAAACAAATGTCGGCGGATCGAGTGCTTTCCGCCGGAGCTAATGTCGCCGGAGCAAATGTCGACGGAGCAATTGTCGAGGAGCAAATATTTATTTCTATTTACTGAGTTTATTAACGCGGAGCAATTGTCGCATATTCATTTTTATCGGCGGAGCAATTGTCGCATATATTCATTATTATCGACGGAGCAGTTGTCGCGGAGTAGGTAATTGTCGCTCGATCGGAGCAAATGTCGACAAAACAATTGTTGCAGAAACAATTGTCGCAATTGTCTCATATATTCATTTTATCGACGGAGCAATTGTCGCTCGATCGGAGCAAATGTCGACGGAGCAATTGTCGCAGGAACAATTGTCGCATATATGCATTTCTAGCGACGGAGCAGTTGTCGCGGAGCAATTGTCGCTCGATCGGAGCAAATGTCGACGGAGCAATTGTCACATATATTAATTTTATCGACGGAGCAATTGTCGCTCGATCGGAGCAAATATCGACGGAGCAGTTGTCGCGGAGCAATTGTCGCTCGATCGGAGCAAATGTCGACGGAGCAATTGTCGCAGGAGCAAATGTCGACGGAGCAATTGTCGCAGGAGCAAATGTCGACGGAGCAATTGTCGCAGGAGCAAATGTCGTCGGAGCAATTATCGCAGGAGCAAATGTCGACGGAGCAATTGTCGCAGGAGCAAATGTCGACGGAGCAATTGTTGCAGGAGCAATTATCGCGGAGCAATTGTCGCGGAGCAATTGTCGTATTTTTAGGAGCATTTGTCGCAGGAGCAATTGCCGCCGGAGCAAATGTCATACATTCGGTCAAAGGTCAGAGGTCACAGAGGTCAATTTACATAAAATTACATGAAATTACTGGTTTTTAGCCTTGTTATCAAATATTTCTAGAAGAGTTTGAGCCATCAACTGAATTTAGGCGGAGGCATATAGGAGACGCAGTCGCATTCATCTTGTTTTCTTCTGTAAATTTCATATTTGATTTGTTTGTTTTGATTAATTATTTATCATGATCATTATTTATCATTGATCAGTTGACTCATGATGTGCAAACAAGGAAAGCTACGACGTTCAAAACGTCGTAGCTTTCCTCGTTTGCACATCGTGAGACAACTGATCAACTTTTCATCTTCAAGAAATTAAATGCCAACCATTCCTATTTTGGAGGAGCGATTCCTATTTTTGGCCTTCAAACTAATGTTATGAGCCCTAGATTCCTCTATTTTTATGAAAACTTCTGTGTGATAGCATACAAAATACACTGCATTCTTCACTTTGCCTTGAGAGATTCCTTCTTTTCACCATGGAAGGTTGGCAGGTTTGCTATTTTCATGTTTTGTTGGTAGTTAATGTCAAATCGTTTGTATCCACCTGTTCCTTGTAGATTTCAGACGTCCAAGTCGGGCAAGGTGTACCTCCATACAGACGTCCGTATGATCTTTGCCAGGCACACCCCAGACCTGGAGTCCAGCTTTGGCACCTTTGAGTTGCGTTCCTTCACCGAGGTCCCCACAAATCCAAGATTCTCACCAAAGAAATGACCCCTACCCTCTTCATGATGTAGTCTACAGAGACGGCCAGATAGGTAGAAGAACATGGAGTTTGTGATGTAGGTCTCCTATACTTGTGTGTGAGTGCATTTTTATTTCACTGAGAAATCATCAGACAGAGGACATTCCTCCAGACCCTTCAAGGATCCTTCGTTTCTTGCAGATATTGTAGCTTTGTTATGCAGAAGAAAAAAAATCCCAAATGCAAGCATTTTAAAGTCTGTTTGAAGTGTGCGTAGCATGATGAATTCCAGAGAGTCACCAAAGATCCTTTGCTGCTTCAATGCTGCCCTTCGTGTTGGTGAATCTAGACCAGGTGCACAGCTCAACGGCCTTTGGAGCAAATCTGCATGCCTTAGGAATTTTCCAACATTGACATGAAACTGAACCTTAGTTCTACAATATGGCCCAGATCGCCCCCTCTCCCAACAGTTCATGGGACTTATGTTATATCAACATACCAGCATTGTATGAAGGAGAAATATTGCTACAGAGCTCAAAATGTTTTACCAAAGATATTACATTTTGGGACTTGGAACCCAGCGAACACAAACTTAAGGTGCAGTCACTGTTTAACAGGGTCAGAAGTATTATACCATGCTAAAAAAAAACCCAACTTTTTGTTTATGTAATTGGTAACTTGATTATCATGTATGTATTAAACTTTTCAATGATTTTTGATTGACAGCTAAGAATTCAAAAAGGTTACAACTTTCTTCACTATAGATATGTACCCCTTATTTCCAAAAAAGGTTTAATACTTTCACACATATTAGCCGAATGTGAAATCCCAGCCATGCATTATACGCTGCCATATATTTTTGATTGAGTTCAAAACAATTGAATTATTTTTCTTTCAAATGTGCCCATACTGTCCAACCACTATACTTTCAATAACTGAGCAACGAATATATTTGAATATGTTCGTTATCAAGAATCGAGAATTGCCAAAGTTTCAGTCTTGTGGCCTTCTACATGCCAAATACAAGGAGTTCTCTCTCCAAATAAATCATAAAAGATTTCAAAAGGCTTATTGTGATGTGATCTGTATTAGTTATATCATTGTCTTTAATAGCAAGGGTCATTTGGATTTCCCATGAAGAATATACTCAAAGTTTCGTGACTAAAAGTCTCTTTCAGCTACCATCACTCCCAAATGCAGGAATTTGATTGATTGTAGGAAAGACTCAAATATAAGGCATTGCTAACTTTGAAGGTTGCAGCATTAATTTGCAATATTTACAAAGATCATCTACTTAGTATGATGAGAAAATTACATCTCTTCAGGAAATGTAGCATTTGTGGCTGATATAATAATTTAAGCATTTTTATTCAGTTGTTTTAATTTGAAGATTAATAGCTTGAATTGAAAGGTGTTCCTTCAAGGAAAGGGACTTTACTTTTTTCTCTGTTGTTCTATAAAACTGATGAGTTCAGGGCTTAAAGATTTCAAAATTTTATTTTTGATACAGTGGTGACATTTTAAGATGAATCAGAAACACAGAATGGGGTAATGCTGCTACTTTTATCTCGTTTTGCCTCAGGTCCATTATTGATATACTAGTTTATTTTTCGTGCTATTTCTTGATATTCTTATCAATCAAGGATTAAAATTATAATTGTTTTGAATAGATAATATTAACATCAGAGTCTACATTTATGTAAGGTGCTGGATATGATATTGATTTTGCTATTTAATTTTTTTTTTAATTCTTAGATTAAATCCCACTTCTTTTTTAAAGATTGTGAAGGTCTTGTAACAAAAACTTATCTTAAAAAGCCATTGTCAAGGCATTTCCTTTATTTTTTGTTAGAATTGTATGCAAATTGATTGTATGCTTTTTAAATTTGGACAATATTTTTATCTCTCAGCCTCTCTTCATGTAGAGTGATTACTTTAAAGTGCAATTCATTAATCATGATTTCAGGGGTCTTTTTAATTAATTTTCATTTTGGAAAAGGGTTGGTATGGGTTTTATTTAGATGTTTTTTATAGATTAGTATTTGTTTTCCCTACAGTTATTCATTTTTAAATATATTTACTTTTTTCTTGGAGTGGTTAAATTTTCTTGGTAACCCTGCTCATATATTATAGATATATTTATTCTTTTTATCTGCCTCAAATGTGATATAACACAATAGTTTTGATAGGATATAATGATATCCAGCTGATGAAATGCATATTTTTAAAGTTGAAATGCATATTTTTAAAGTTATTTTGATTTATTTTATTGCTCATAGATTAACAAACATATTTATGTATTTTCACGAAAATACACTTCAAAAGCAGCTCATTTTGATTATTCTATTATTAGTTATAGTTTCATTTCATTTAACAGGAAATAATTCACAACACAATACTGCAATAGATGATGTAATTACAAAATCAACATTTACATACTACAACAAATGAACATACTACTACAACATACTACAGTCACTCTATAAAATGTCACTCGTGAAATGTACTCATGAATATTTGGGGGCCATGGGGAAATACCCAAAGTGAGAGGAACATGAAGATCAATTACTATAAATCAGGAGAAGTGTTTCTACTCCAACTCATTAAAGTTGGCCCCCAGATTGGTCAACCATTTGGATGTTACATGGAGAGTGAATTCTTGCAATCATTAGTTTTATGTAACAAGGTGAAGGTTTTTCATACTTATATCAAATTCAATGCATGCGTGCATGCGTTCCTTAAACATGAAAAAACTCAAATTTGCATTACAATTTCTCAAAGTGCATGACAATTTTACTTTAACGTAGTATGTAATACAATCTCTTTTCAAAAAATTTTCATCCGCGCATGACGAACATTCAGTTCAATTCAAATGAAAATTTTCTTTTTCTTTCATGTCACTATGAACCACCATATATCAGCTTTCACATGTAATATAATAATATATGCATGCATATTATGAATGGCACAGATTATTGAGAGAAGGAAGAACCACATTGTTTGTAGTGTTTCATCTAAGAGAGTTCTGTGTAAATATGACAAAGTTACAAAGCAGGGGTGGTATTCTGAAAATTGTTGTTACTTTTATCTTAAAGATAAACTTGAGTTCTGGTCATGAGATTGAATGGTGAAAGAAACTGTCTCAAAGTAATTGGGAAAGGTTGATTATACTGTGCGTCCCAAAAAAGTTAACAGTTGGAAAAAGCCTCCCCAAAATGAATATTTCTGAATATTTTCAATACATTTCATTCTTGTAGATAGCTTAGGGTCCTTCCCATACAATAACAACAAAAAATCTGACTAGTTATTATGCTTGCATGAACTAAAAGCACTTTCGTGAAAGGGTGCAAAATTCAGACTTGACAAGAATAGACGTTTGTTCTGACTGGTATTAGCAAAGTTGAAAACCGTTTGAAATTGATGTTTGCAAAAAGTCTCCCCAATTAAATATTTCAAAATATTTTCAGGAAAATGTCATACCTGTGGTTAGCTTAGGATATCTTCTACCAAATGACTCTAAAATGTCGATATTTTACACTTGAATGAGCAAAAGCCACTTTTGTGAAATTGTGCAAAATCCATTCTTGACAAATGTTTGTTGTTGTTCAGGCTGGTATGAGCCAACTTGAGAGTCATGAAAAGACTTCAAAATTTTATATTCTGATCATTGAAAGACTATTTATGAAATGACAGACTATTTATGAAATGACAGACTATTTATGAAATGACAGACTTTGTTCAATCTATTCCCTGATATATCCCGTCGAAACTTTATGGTTGAGTCAACAAGCCACATGAAGTTAAAAGACTGGCCAAAAGTAACTTTTTGAAACACTCAGCAAAATAGTTAATTGCCCACTCAAGGATGAAATGTTGATGGGATGTGTAAGGATATACAGAGAACAGAGCCTGTTATTTCATGAATTGCCTTTTATTGATCAGAATATGGAAATTTCTAAGCCTTTACATGACTCTCAGCTTGGGTGATAACAGCCAGAGCCAATATCAATTTTGCACCCTTTCAAAAAATTGGCTTTTGCTCACTCAAGCGTAAAATATTGTGGGATATTTTGGTGTCATTTGATAGAAGAGACCCTAAGCTATCGACATGTATGAACATTTCCTAAACATATTTTGAAACATTTATTTGGGGAGATTTTTCCAACTGTTAACTTGTGCATTCAATATAACATCTTAAACATCATTTCATACCCGCTCCTCTAAGAAAAATATCTTCAGTCATCATGAACCATTGAAAAATGGGAATTTATAGAATTTATATTACATGACGTATGGGGTAGCTGCTCGCATACGACGTCACAAATTTAAACCTTAAAACACCCATAACTCTCTTATTCCTTGATGGATTTTTGTCAAACCTTCACCAATATTTTTCTCTTATTTTTCTGCTTTTATTAAAACCAACTTATTGTCAGGGTGAACTATCCCTTTAATAGATGGAGAAATCTAGGTTAACTGTTTTATTGTTCAAAAGTTTTCACTTAGCATCCAACATACTAGATAACATCATTTGCCCCAAAAATGTAATATGCATTTTGTAATATATGTAACTTATAAAATTTTTATTTCAGGAAAACCATATTTAAAGTATGAAAAAGCATTGACCTACAACATAGGAATTATATTTAGTGAAAAGTGCATTTAATGTCACATGTGACAGTTTCTTAAAATGGGCAATATTTGATGGATGTTGAATGTAAATATGCACAACTAGACTTGGCTAATAACTTTGTGATTCCCTAGTGAGTCAGCTGATCTATTGAAACAATGTGCACTTCCTTCTATCGAATTGGTAACAAATTCAAATTTTCATTGCAAAAACAGAATGTTATGCCTTGCAATAAAGTCATTAAGTCATTCATTGCTATCAAATAGCACTGTTTTTTGGTGATGTAGGCAGAATTTGTTCTTATTTTTGCATGAGTCTACAGGCTATGGATTGTGTAGTCTTTGATGACTCAATAATATGAACTTCCATTAAGGGTTGCAACAATGTATCTGTGCCAAAAATATGCTCTAGCGATTGAGTGACATAAAATATGAAGTAAAATTTACCAGTCACCTAATAATTTTATGTACAGCTTTAATCCAGCCGCTATAGACTTGCAGCATAATTTTTGTTTGAAAACTTTTTCAAAATAGGCATTTTTTTTTAACCTGCTTTTTCTGTGTGTGTGAAACCTGATTGAATATGAACTTCTGATGCATCATCCTTGGGGTCCTGTTTCATGAAACTTGTTATCAATAACAACTACCCTATTTCTATGACAAATTTGCTCTCAGCCAATCAGGTTCAAGGATTTCAATAGCTTATAACATTTATTGTAACTTGTTATTGATAACAAGTTTTATGAAACAGGGCCCAGGATTGCTTGGTAGTAGGGGAAACCTTCAAATCTTGGTGCGATTCGCTATTTACTGTTTGATTCCATAAGTTAAGTACGGTACTTGACTATATATTATGCAAGATAATTGAAACCGTGAAAGTTAGGAGTTCCAACCTGTTATGGGAATTAATCTCAAAGTGTGCTTTTTGGTAAAAATTTTACCCAATATATACACCTGTTGTTAAGTCCACTAAGAATAGAAACAAATGCAATAAATATTGATTTGCCTTTATTGTTTATGAAATATTTTTACTAAGGTTTTATTTCATAGAAGTTATTTTATCAATGTCGTGAAATACATATTTTGGGTTTGTGAGGTTTATAGTTATGGTTTTGGTTTGGTGAATTCTTTAAGTGTGTGAAGTTGACCGCCCCAGAGGGAGGACAAGTATTTGAATTCATTTTTGATCCACTAGATTTTTATTTTGCAGTTGACATTTATTTTCACAGATTAAGTATATTTTCAAGGTGTTAAAAAAAATGGTGGATGTTACGAGGTACCTCAGTCCTGAATTCAATAGGATTATTTGCAAACACTAGCAAGGATATAATTTTGAATTATGATTATAGGACATATGCATTACATATGGACCACCCTGTAAATTTGCCGTTATATTTTTCATTATAAAGATTATAATCAAGTAATATTTTATCATGTAGATGTTTATGTTAATATCAGATAGAAATATATTATTAATATTATTAGTATTATTTAACTGAGAGAATAAACTATATTTATTCCAGGATACATGTATTCTGTAAACTTAATCTGTATTGTATTTTATTCATTTGTGAATTTGTGGGTTAGTGTATGAGGGAAAGATAAGATAGTGGTTTTGAAAGTGATGGAAATGATTAAAGGGAAAGATGATATATTGAGGAAACATTAATGGCGATGGGGTTTCAATGTTGTGGAGAGAGAGGAGGGGATGAAGATGAGGAAAGTGAGAACTAAGCATGATGAGGGGAAGGCACATAGTGCCAAGAGTAAAAAAGAGGGAGATAGTGGAAATCGATTTTGTGTATATAATAGTAATAAGCAGTAAGAAGTGAGAGAGAGAGGGGGAATAAAGGGAAGTCACATCATACAATTACAAATAAGAGAGAGAGAGACAAATGTTTGTGGGGATATGAAATTCTCAATGGAGGAGAAGCCTAGAAAAGAACATGTTTACCACAGGAGGGGACAGAAGGGAAACAAAAACAACAAAAATCATGTTTCAAAGTTGCTTTTCTCGTAGCTTCTGGGCCCTCTTGCATAAAAAGTTGCGATTAAACGAAACTCAAAAAATTAAACGCAACTTGATTTTCAGCCAATCAGGATCGCGTATTTGGGACTTGCGTTTACATTTTTGAGTTGCGATTAAACGCAACTTTTTATGCAAGAGGTCCTTTCATTTCTATTGCATTTCTCTCTGCTCCCCCCCCCCCCCCACTCTCTCTCTCTCTCTCTCTCTATCTTTTTTTTTTCTCTCTCTTCCATGATCGTGGAGAAGTAAAATGCATATATGCTATCTACGGTA